>PVKC010038549.1:0-12729 GCA_004027635.1 Crocidura indochinensis
CTTCCCTTCCCTTCCCTTCCCTTCCCTTTCCTAGGCAAAGTGGAGAAAGCAAGGGTTAGATAAAAAGTTGGTGGGTTGGCTTCTGGAGAGATGGGCAGCCTTTCTAGAAGGCATGCATTTGAGTCCTGGAAGATGTTAAAACTCTAGAGGTAAAGCACGTGTGAGTTTCTGAGTCTGGTCCTGCTACCCTCCTGAACACTGCTGGCTTTGACCCCCTACATGGATTTGGAATCCATGTAAGCCTGATTAGGGACCAGGATTTCAGAGAGATTCATAGGAAACATTGTTTTACGGTTGGAGCATTTATTTGTATGAGTTAGAGAAGAGAACCTTTTCGTGAGAAACTGACAGATATTTTTCCCACCTAGATCAGTTTCAGCAGATTACATTTGCCTATTTTATGTTGAAGCATTTCTTTTTCTTTGAAAGTATTTTTATTGAGTTTCAGTCATACACCCATCTCTTCACCAGTGTACACTTCCCGTCACCAATGTACCCAGGCCCTATCCTCCCACCCTTTTTCCACCAGCCCGCTACCATGGCAGACACTTTTCTTCTCTTCTTCTTTTTTTGCCTTTTGGCACTGTAGCTTGTAATACTGTTATTAAAAGATATCATGCATATCATTTTATCTACTTTCAGTATCCATTTCTTTCCCAGAGTGATTATTTACAACTATTATAGTTATAATGATCCCTTCTGTCCTAATTTCTCTCTCCCTTCCCTCCTTTGTGCCAGGCTTTCTATCATGGACTAACCCTCCTGGCCCTTGTTTCTATTGTCTTTGGGTATTATCTCGTGCTGCCTTTTGTTTTTGTTTTGTTTTGGGGTCACACTTGGTGATGCTCAAGGGTTACTCCTGGCTCTGTGCTCAGGAATTACTCTTGACTGATGGTTGGGGGACCATACGCGATGCTAGGTATCAAACAGGGTCAGCTCTGTGCAAGACAAATGTCCTAATCTCCCTTTACTATTGCTCTGCCCCCCCTTAAATATACTTCACGCTGAATTTAAATATTGGAAAAATGAGTTGCAGAATCTCGTAATTGGAGTGAAAAATCCAAGCTAATCAGCATTACATCTTTGGTAGAATCCACAAGCCAGGGTCATGCTGTAAAGTCCTGATTTGGGCCAGGACCAGCCCCTAACTCATGTTGCTGATTTACCTTCTGTTTACAGCTTTAAAGACCAGGTCAGCTTACAGGCCCTTTGTGATTTCACTTTGCAACTAGAACTCTGCCTCGAACAAGAAATTCGTGATTAATTTCTATTTTCAAATCTTACTTGCGGGAAAGTATTGGGGGAAATCTTAGGAGGTTTGAGAACAGGATCCATGGAGCGAAGAAGTATTTGTTATTGGGCAACATTGTGTTGCTGAATTTTTCCGGTTGGTGATCTGGAAGTGAGTCTGTGTATTTGAGAAAATTGAGGTGTGTCTTAACTTTTCTAGGGATGATAACAGGAAGCTACTTTGGCACTGAGGTGTCCAGGATTTTTTGCATTAAAAATGGTTAATTTTGAGGCTTGATAACTGTGGAGTATATGCAGCTTTAATATGCTGTGGTGACGAATTTCATCCAATCATCAGAGAAAATGTGTTCCAGATAGTTTCAGGCCAAGACTCTTGGCAGGATCTACACTATTACTGAGATATTAAGGTCCCCAACTCAGAATATTTCGAGCTATATTTGTTCCAGCATTACCCTAAACTTTACCTGCCCCCCTGCCCCTGGAAGACCTCTCCCCTTAGACCAGGGGTCTCAAACTCAATTTACCTGTGTGCCGCAGGAGACAAAGTTGGGGTGATCCTTGAGTGCAAAGTCAGTAGTAAGCCTTGAACATTGGGGGGTATGACCCAAACAACTAAAACAAAACAAAACAAAACAAAACAAAACAAAACAAAAAAAGATTCCTCTAGGGCAGGACCACAAAATGTTGTACGGAGGGCCATTTGCGGCCCGTGGGCCGCAAGTTTGAGACCCCTGCCTTAGACCCTGGAAGACCCTTCCCCTTGTCCTGGTGCTTCTCTTTTCCTTGGGGTGAAAATTCCCCTTGTCCTGGAGCTTCTGTTTTCCTGGGGTGAAAATTCTTTGACTTGAGTCAAGAAGACCCTGCTGTCTTGTCTACCTCCATTTCATGGGACTTTATGGTTGGAAGAACCCTACCCCTTTCTTAGTGCTTCTCTTTCCCTTGGGGCACACTGATCTGCAGTGAAAAATGACTTTTCTGAGTCAAAGATGACCCTACTGCCAGTTAGTCTGTGTCTGCCTTTGTTTCTTGGAACTGTCCCCAGATTCTATAAAATTGTGTGCCTTGTGGGTCTAACCCATCTTTCCTTCTGTACTTTTGTCTTGGTCACTTTACTCAGTTTTGGGGATTAATGATGAAAAAGATTTCATTTTAGCAGGGAGAGGAGAATATTATTAGAATATTATAAGTATTGTATGATAGAATATTATAAGAGTATTAGAGTATGACATAAGGGATTGGGGAGAGAGCACAGCCAGAAGGACACTTGGGTGTAGTCATCTGAAATTGGATTCTGGCACCTTATATGTTCTCTTGAGCCCTACTGGGAGTGATGCCTGAGCATAGAGCCAGGAGTAAGTCCTGAATTGTGCAAGCCGTGGCCCCGCAACTAAATCTGCTTGGACTCTTCAGTGGAGGACTTGCATGGCTATTGATCAAGATGCCTCAGAGGAGCACATTTGTTGCAGGATTTGAAGGGAAAAGGAGGAGTTTGGAGATGGAGTTTAGGTGGTGTCATGACAACTGGCCTAAATAAACACTTCTTAGATGCTGCATCTTTTTCAGCTAACTCCTGCATAAAGGTATGGAAAACTCATTAATGACTATTGTCCTTTAGGCAGAAAATATCAAATGCCTTTGAGTGAGGTGTGAGGTGACGATGTAGAGGTCACATTGGGCATGGCTGCTGGCTGTCATGGAGCTCATTGGCTGAAAGGTCATCAGGGTCATCAGTGGAGACAGTTCAGGAGACCAGATTTGACTCAGAGGGAGAGGCAGCAATTTCTCCACCCTTCCTCCCCCCTGCTGTTGGGTGGAAGGTGTGGATGTAGGTTTACACACTGGACTTCTGAAACACAAAACTACCTTTCGGTTTTCCTGGCCTTGGAGGAAACAGATAAGGGAGGAGAGGAAACAGCTGTGCGTGATGTGGCGGGCAGAAATGCCGCCTCTTGGGGCAACGTGGCTATCACAGGCATATTCGTGGAAAGTTCTCTCTGATTCAGCCCTTGGCAGCGTTGGAACATAATTTGTTTTCAGAGATGTACCCTCCCCGATAAGTTTTGTGATGCCTGCAAATTCTTTTTTGGTTGATCATAAATAGTTTCTAGTCTCGTCTTACTCAAGCAGAATAGCTCTTGATGAAAAGTTATGTATCTCAACTGGAGCAATAGCACAGCAGGGAGGGCATTTATTTGCCTTGCATGTGACCAACCTGGGTTTGATCCCTGGCATCTCTTAGGGTCCCCTGAGCACTGCCAGGAGTAATTTCTGAGTGTAGAGTCTGGAGTAACTCCTGAGCACCCTCACGTGTGTCCTCAAAGCAAAGATTTATCTGCAAACTTATTTCCCAGTTCTTGCCTTTTGCCTCCGTTCTGAGATGTTTGAAGGAGAGCTTCTATGTCTTTTTAGATCCTTCTTGCTTCTCAAAGGATTCACCTGGACTCTGTATCAGCTCCATTGTGTTGTAAGTGGAATACTGTCCTAATGGTCCTTCTATTATCACCGGTCTTAAGAGAAACTGCAAATGTCTTAGAAGTCATTTCTGCATGCTTCAGCTTAATGAGCTCCATTGGTAACTTAGGGATAGGTCTGTGAAAATCTAGGTGCCTCTTAAGGGTAAGCTGGATGCCTGGCCCACCCACCTTGGTTCTGAGCAGCGGATTCGGGATGTTTTATGGCAGTCTGACTGGCACCTGGCAAAATAATCTTCAGTCAGCAGTCAAGGGAGAATCCATCTCTTGCTTGAGTTTATTACCATGGCACCATGTCTGCTTCAAGCTGCATTTATTTTTACTTTTAATGCCAAGACCATCTTCAGGTGGAAGGCACTCAATCTATCATTGTGGAATTCTCTGGCTTAGACTTGGAACTTGTAGAGCTCATGTCTTTCCCCAGAACCTTAGTTTTTCAGAGCTTTCTGAGAAACTGATTTCTCTGAGAAACTAGTTCACTTTTTGTTTGTTTGTTTGTTTGTTTTGGCCACACCTGGTGGCTCAGGGGTTACCTCTGGCTCTGCACTCAGAAATTGCTCCTGGCAGGCTTGGGAAGTGCGTTGGGGGGACCATATTAGATGCCGGGGATCAAACCCTGACTGGTTGTATGCAAGGCAAATGCCCTACCCATTGTGCTATTGCTCCAACCCCAGTAACTAGTTCACTTTGAATGCAAAGGGCAAGGTGACTCTTGAAGTTTAATGATGGGGCACCCCTTATCAATCTTTTGACTGGGGAGATGGGGTCAGTCACTGAATACATTCATGTTAATGTCCTGGAAAGGCAGAATTTACCTGAACTTGCTAAGATGATAATGCACATTGGAGCTTGCCAAATCTCAACAGATTGTGGACATTTGTGGTTCCTTATAGGCTGATTGTGATCATGGCAGGATTAGCAGGTGCTGTTGGAACACTGGTATGGTGACCTCAGTTCTTATGCTGTAGTCAAAGGGGGACAATGCGTTCTTGACTTGACAATCTGCCAGCCATTTGCAAATTATCTGCAGGGCTTGGAAAGGGACTGGAACCTGACCATCAAATCATTTTTAAAATAACCTAACACACGCAGGCAGCCATAAAATCATGAACTCTGCAGAGATGAAGCCAGGATGAAGAACAAATGACAGTAATAGGTGCCTCCTGTCCTGGATCTCTCCAGTCCCAAAGGATTGCTGAGTTCTCACCTTGCCCATGACTACTTAATGATGGGAAATCCTATAGTCCCTGAAGTCCCCCCAGATAGCACCAGAGTTGTTTGGGTAATCCCTGGCACTGCAGAACATGTCATGCATCCTCAGGCCCTTGCACTGACCCACTCTCTTAGTTGGCTAAGAATCAACAAGAGGAACCCCTGGGCCTCCTGAGTAACAGTTGGTCCCCCCACAACAACCATTTAGCTAAATTCCAGGAGAGCTGTGGACTTTGGTGGTAGAAAAAAATGTACTAAAGAGCAATGGAAGAACAAAGTTCTTGAAGATGGGGCATCTCCTGATTTTATAGATTGTCTTCTCTAGAGATGAGAACAATGAAATGTTTTCATCTGGTTTCTAGGAAACAGGATAGCAATAAAAACATTTGAATGGTCTGACCAACAGAGATTGGTCAGTTCAGCGTTGGGTAGAGTCAGTAGAGCTGAGTCACCTCAGCTGCAATAGTGCTCCCATGGTGGCTTGCTTGGGCGTGTCACACATTTTGCTCTATTTGACTGGCCATGTACCTTCACCTGTGATCTGATTGGATTAGGCTGAGAACTGGAAGGGCACCACACACACCTTTGTCCAGCCTATCTCCAAACTCCAGGCTGCATTTTCTATAGTAAACTCTCCAGGCACAACTTCAAGGAAAGCTGCAGCCTGGAAAAGTAGAACTGTGGGGGATAGGTCAGAACCCCTACAATGAGGCCAGGGACAAGGTTCAGAACTAGAGCATAGGTCTTGCATAATGTCTGAGGCTGTGGGTTTGAGCCCCAGCACCAGGGTCAAATACAAAAGTAGAAAATCCTGCCTGGAATCCAGCTTTTGAGACTGTATCACACCTTTGTCTCAGCTGGTTACCATGAGGGTCAGAGACCCTGGGAATGGACCATCTTTGGGACTGTGGGGAGGAGTCACAGCAAATCATCTTTGGGATGTATTTTTTTTTCTGTACAATTTCTTTGTCATGGTACAAGATGACCAGCATCCCTAGAAACTCAGGCCTTTGGACCTTAACAGCTGTTGACCAGAGCTCACTTTCTATCATAGAGAAAGAACACCCCTCTGAACTGTGGCTGCTTTGCAGTTGATGTGTTTGTCCTCCAGCCAAGCTGAGGCCAGCACAGGAAACTGTGGGTCTGTTCAGGGGTACAATTAATCCTCCTGGTGGTGGGAAGGCATTTGGTTAGGGCAGCCATCTATAGTTATAGTACATTGTAAGTACAAAAATTGCCAATGACTTTGGCACCTGTTTGACAGGTGAAGAACTCTTCCAGGTGCTTCCTCTCCCACAAAAACACATTCGAATCCCAAGACAGAGGATGCTTGAGAGTTTGACAACCACCATTATATGAACATTGCATCATAGAATCCCTTTTCCAGAGCTGGGCTTGCACAGTCCTGTGTTAATTTTCAGCAGAGTTTGGGTCTGTGGGGCTGCTCATTGTTAGCCTGCTTTCCCTCAGGCATTCCTCACCACTGTGGGGAGATCTCTGTTTATATGAAACATGGAAGTGATTACTCCAGCATCCCCCAGCCTCTATCCCCTTTTCTTTTGTGCTTGTGTGTGTGTGTGCGTGCGCAGGAGTTGAGATGGAGCAGCTGAGCTGTGTGGTTTTATTTTTTTTAAAGGATCTTCAGTTTCGGCACTGGAATTGGGGATGTTGGAAGGGACAGCTGGGAGTGACAGCTGACTACCTATTCCCCACAGGTCTGCGGGAACGCCGTCTGAGTTTCTGTAGCAAGAACCCAACTTGGAGTCTTGCTCCCCTCACTCTAAAATGGCCATTGACCTCTTGCATTTTCCTGTCACTGGAAGCCAGTTGG
The DNA here is from genome assembly GCA_004027635.1 of Crocidura indochinensis. Lineage (NCBI taxonomy): Eukaryota > Metazoa > Chordata > Mammalia > Eulipotyphla > Soricidae > Crocidura > Crocidura indochinensis. The sequence goes on from PVKC010038549.1 coordinate 6,766, forward strand.
AAAATCCCATCATGGTGGAAGAACAGGCATGGGAGGATGAAGTGCCAAGCCTGACTTTTCCATGGAAAGTTGTATGTGTGTGTGCATGCCTGAGCACGTGCACCTGTGCATGCTGTGATTATGTGTTCAAACACATGTGCATGTATGCTCCTGGGGCTCAGCTTTTTCTCCTTCCTTTCCCACTGCTCTGAGGGTGTGCTCCCCTGAACATGGAGAAAGGTGTGGGCTGAGTTGTTAAAGGTACAGAATTTAGCTGAAGGACAAAAGCCACAAATGAGTGTTGTGTTCCATCCTCCTTTGACAGAGTTGAGCCTCCTCAAAGACAGAAAAAACAAACCAAAAACAAAAAACATAAACAAGCTTAAGGGTAGGGATGGCAGAGCACAAGGGTAGAGGAGAATGGGACACTCTCCCTTCCCACACTGTGTCTGCTATATCTCCAGTCTCCTGCCCGCTTGAGTTTCTTCTTTCTCTATGTTTATAATGTTTCTCTTGCTGCATACTTCACTCTGACCCATGTGTATTGCTGCATGGCTAGGAGGTGTTCATATAATTTTTCAGGAAGCAGTCCCCCAGAGATTTTCACAAAAACACAGACCTCATTCCAGAAAAAGAAGAGCCAGCTTCACAAAGCAGAATGTTTAGCTATCAAAGAGAACTCCTAGGTTGCTGTTTCCTTTGTGGGCAGAACTTTTTTTCCCCCGGAGAAGGTGTTATAAAAGAGGGGCCCATTTCCTTCACTCTTTCACAGGCTCCCCAGGTGCTGGGGACACAGGGATGAGTCACACAAAGACCCTGGGGGATATGATAGGAATGAACATGTGCAATGCAGGTGGCAGAAAGGGTTATAACCCTTGCCCATTTGAGGAGATGATAATAGCCCTTGCCCAGTTGGGGGGCTGATGTGTGTCTGGGGTCCCATGAGACCATGGGAGGGAGGAGAAAATTCAGGTGCCATCTGGAGTATATGGGGGCTACCAGACCAGAAGGCACTGAGGGGGGCAAATGGGAAGGAGCAAAGCATGGTGGGAGAAGGAATCCAGGGACAACTGATCCTCCTCGAGGTTAGAGCTGGGAAGAGGAATGAGACTAGATGAGCTTGATCAGAAAGCCTGAGGCTCACTGGCTTTTCCAACCCAGCCATTATTCTGTCCCCCAAGTTTTGCTCTTTCCCTAGAGAAGCTTCATATGGTGCTTGGTTCTGTCCTTAGGATAAAAGTCCCAGGAGAACAGAGACATTTCTGGTGCCTAGTGAGGTTCGAAGTTTAGACTTGAATATTGGTGTGTAAAGTGGAGAGAAGTTTCTTCTTTTGTTGTGTGTGAGTTTTCAGAAGAGGGAGTGACACATGGTGGCAATGACAACTGTTTGGCGGAAGTTCCCCCATGGCTCACTGTGGAGGGCAGGAAGGAGGCATGGGAGTGACCTTGGAAGGACCCAGGCTTTGCTGACCTCAGTTGGGTTTTTTTTTTTTATTTTTTTATTTTTTTTATCAGTGGCAAGTACCAGCCTGTTCTGTTGGGGGTATTTGACAACCCTTGGGAAGCTCTGAAAATTCCCTCCCCAAAACAAAATTAGTATCTGCCAAGGAATCCCAAAAGATGCCATGACATCATCATTATTATTTTTTTTAAATTTTGGGGCCACAGCTGCTAATGCTCAGAGGTTACTCCTGGCTCTGCATTTAGAAATCACTCCTGGCAGGCTCAGGGACCATATAGAATGCTAGAATTGAACCTGGGTTGGATGCATGCATGGTAAATGCCCTATCTGATGTGCTATTGCTCTGGTTCCATGACATTTTTATCCATTATTGATACATCTGTGATAAGTGATTAAAGAAATTGTTTAGTATCTAAGGCTTAACCTGCACTGGATTCTCTGTATGTGACGTTTCATAAATATCAGGGCAACTGAGCTGAGGCTGATGTATCTTGCAGTGACGTTGTTGCAAACTTGAAGGAGAGAGGAAGTGAGCGAACATTCGCCAGTCATTTGGGGCTAATTGATGGGTGTATCATCCTTTCTCCTGGGCATGAGGCAGCATGGCATGTGCTACCAGCATCTTTTCCTGGTTCCAGAACATCATCCTGTTGAAACCTGGAACATTTTCCTGCATCCCTTCCATTTTGGAATTTTGATAAAACACATCACGTACAATAGCCGTCACCTAGGAAAGAATGGATCTTTTATAACCATGGAAGTGTGTGCTGGCTGTATGGTCATGTGCTTTAAATGGTCTTGTTTGATGACCTTAGAATACCCTGGTTTCAAAGGCCTGCCTTTTACTTTTAGGTAGCGAGTGTTTCTAATCTGTACCCAAGCAGGGGGAATTTTCTGGAATATACTTAGCTTGTCTCCAGGCAGGACAGGAAACACACCTGTCCTGCACACACATATACATGCCCCTTCTTTGTAAGATGCTTGAGTGTGGGGACCTGTGTGAGTTATGTTCTGGGTCAGGCATTTGGACGCACTTGACTGTGTTTGTCTTTTTTTTTTTTTTGGCCACATCTGACTGTGACTTCCTTCTGACTCTATGCTCAGGGATCAACTCCTGGTCATGCTCAGGGGTCCATATGCTATGGAGGGAATTAAATTGGGATCAGCCATTTGCCAGGCAAGAGCTTTATTAATCCCAGCTACTTGATTCTATCTTGAACCTTTCAAAGAAAGAGGACCCACTTTTCAAGTCTTCTTTACCATAAATTATTCATGTTTGACTAACCCTCCCCCCCATTTATTATGTTATTCTCCGGGCAATGATGTTAATTTTATAGTATGGAAAAAACCAATCCCCAAATCCCTTAGCCTGTGCCTGGAAGTATCACCCACAGCTCCCAGGTGTATGAACGGCAGCCTCTCAGGTGTTCTATACCCAAGGTGGGTTTTCATCATTTGCGACAACACTGTTGATTTATTGGGCATTTTCCATCAGGCAGGTGCTGTGAGCAAACTCAGGGCTAACTTCTGTGTTTAAATACAGATGCTTACCAGGAAGAGGAAGTAGTAGAGAATGGTTAGCAGTACTGGGGGTTTGTTAGAGGGGCCCAAGGGAGGACAGCCTAAGAATATCTGAGTGGTAAGGACTTGGCCATAACTGAAGCAGTGCCCAGAGGAAGAGAAGGAAGCAGGGAAGGTCCAGCAGTGCAGTTAGCCCTGTTGGCTGTTGCATGGCAGCTGGTGGCCTCAGAGCATCCTTGAAAGAATGCTTGTCTGTCTTAACCCAAGCAAGAAGGCGATGGAGTGTGGGCGTTTCATTGAGGGAATCCCTGTCAGGTTGGGGGGAAGTAGCTTGTGGAAGCAGCTCAGAATAAGAGGCTACTGAGACTCTTGTTGGATCTGGACAAGTGGGTAGAGTTGCACAGTGGAGAAGGAGAGCGATAGGAGGCCTCTAGACTCCCAGTTGGGGAGACAATGTGGAGAGGCTTCTAGGCCTGCAAACACTTGGATATTGAACCTGCTCAGCCTATGGTGTGTTCTCTTCATAGGTGACCCTTTCATCTGCTTCTTCATGGCTAGAAGGGGAAAGCTAGGTGAGATGAGAACTGTTCACTGCCATTGAGATACTCAGGGGCTGTTGTTTTCTGGGGCTGCCCCTCCTTAAGGCCTCCTGGGGCCTCCCAACACCCACAGGCTGTGCCCACTGGCTGACTCAGCCCTGGGCACAGTCCCCTCAGCAGGGGCGGCAGGAAATGCCACTCCTCATTTGCCCACGCCTCTTGCCTCTCCTTTCCTGCTTATCAGGGGTCGGCAATGGGCTGGCTTGGTGCCATGTCCCATCTGGTTCAAGTTTTAAGTTTTTATGGCCAACCTGGGTTGACAGTTGATGAGGTTGTCCAGACACAGTTGCCTTGCTTGGGGCATTTACTGCCCACCTCAGACCCTGTGCTGTTCTTGCCCTGTCTGTGCTGTACCCACACCCTCTCACAGCTGTGAGAGGGAAGAATCTGAATCAGCCCTCACCTGTCTCCCTTAGTCCTGATCCTGCAGAACTTCTCCTTCCTTCCAGAGTCATAGATGGGGCATCCTGTTTCTTTCTACCTAGTCTAGCTTTCAGAGTTCTGAGCTTAAGTCCAGGGAAATGGTTCTGCTCTCCCCCCACACTTTTTTTTCTTCTTGTTTTTTGTTTTGAGGCCACACCCATCTGTGCTCAGGGGTTACTCCTGGAAGGCTCAGGGGACCATATGGGATGCTGGGAATCGAACCTGGGCTGGCTTCGTACAAAGCAAGCCCATCTTAACTGCTGTACTATTACTCTGGTCTGCGAATGTTTCTTGGTGGGTCTGTGTGCCAGGAATCACATTTTTGTGGGAAAGCTTTATACTTGCATTTACCTTTCTTATAGTAGAAAGACTTGATGCTTGTCGGCTTACTTTCCTTTTTCATCACCTCTGAGGTAGGCATTATGGTCATTGTCATTTTGCCATGGCTCAGTGGAGATCCAGGGAGGTTAAAGAATTGTTTCAGGTGGCACAGCTCATGTAGGCACAGGGGCACCTGGTCACCAGCTTCAGGCAATGTGAAGTCCTGCCCTGTATCCAGAGTCTCTAATCCCCCCAATTTCCAGACAGCAGAATTGTACTATTCCTCTCTGCTCTCCATTTTCTGGGATCTGATTTGACATATTGTAGACTCTACATGCATACAACAATCTTTGCACACAGCAGACACACATTTTGTGCATACAGTAGGTATTACAGATAGGAGACCCTGTGTGCATATAGAAGATACTCTGTGTATACAGTAGATTAGGCAATTCATGCATACAGTAGTCCCTCCTTATATATAGTACCCATATATAGTCGGCTAGACACTGGGAATATTGTAGACATTGCACAGAGCAGACACTTCTATACACAGTAGAATAGACACTTCATGTATTCAGTAGGTACTACATGCTTGTAACATACAACATATATGTATTTGCACATATTATGTACATTCAGCAAACACTATATGCATGAGCAACCATGCATATAGCAGGCATAACTTACATGCAATGCATCCCTTCATTGTTTTTTCTGGAGCTGTCCTTTACCCATCATCACCATGGGAGTCTGAGGAAGGAGAGATGCGCTGTGAGGAGCCATGTCTAGATTGGGGTTATGATCTCAGACACTCCTCTGATCCCTTTCAAGCCACAGCAGGGACTGCCCGCTTAATAGATTTTAGTGGAAGGATCCAGTCATACTGGCTTGGACTGCAGGTTTGCTTTGGAAGAAAGACACTCTCTTACATTGTGCTCCTCTGGCTTTTTCAGTGACTTTTGGCTGCTCTTTTAGGCATGTTTCAACTCGAATGGTCGCTGTTGCATTTGTGTGACTCCCTTAGCGACCTAAGAGCCTAATCCTGGCTTGTCCTGGACCACTTTTGAGCTGCTTGTGACAATAAGCAAGTGACTCACTCATGTCACTTAGGTGCTAGTGCAATGAAGAGTATTTTGTGGATTAAGTTTGAAACACGAGACACTTGGTGCACACTTTGTAAAAGTCAGTTTTCTTTGTCACCAACTGTCCTTCCATGAAAAGCTCCTCCACAGGGGTCGGGGCAATAGGTAGGGTGTTTGTGGCCTTGTGTGTAGCTGGCCGCAGCATCCCATATAGTTCCCCTGAGTATAGAGCTAGGAGTAACCCTGAGCACTGTGGGGATATAGCACAGAACTTTCTGGATTGCAGTCCCCAGGCAGAAAAAATGCCAGTAGATATAGAATGGTGGATCGTTTTCTCTTCTGCAGTGCCCTCATATCTACTAGTTCAGAGACAAAGGGTAAAATTATTGTGTGAGGGCATATCTGCCTTGTGTACTTTTTAGCCTTTATTAATGAATTGATTTATTGAATCACCATAAGTGATGAGGTTATTCATAATTCAGTTTCAGGCATATGTCCCAACCCTGATTCCTTCACCAGTATCCAAGTCCTTCCACTTCCTTCCCTCCTATCTTGCTGCTCCACCCCGTGTCCC
>PVKC010038550.1:0-12727 GCA_004027635.1 Crocidura indochinensis
GGGGTTATGCCCAAGGGGCATGTCTAGAGGCATGTCCAGGTCCAATTCCAAGGGTGTGTCCAATTGCCATTTCAGGTGGGTGTCCAGGGGCATATTCAAGACGAGAAACAAAAAAAATTATATTCGGGGCCGGGCGGTGGTGCTGGAGGTAAGGTACCTGCGCTAACCTAGGACAGACCGCGGTTCGATCCCCCGGTTCCCCATATGGTCCCCCGTGCCTGCCAGGAGTGACTTCTGAGTGAATAACCAGGAGTAACCCCTGAGCGTCACCAGGTGTGGCCCTAAAACAAAAACAAACAAACAAACAAAATTATATTCTCTTTTATACTTCCAAGATATCTGTAGCAATGGATACAGATGTTTAGATTGAGTAGGTATTCAATTAACTGCTCTTTATAGAGGTCTAGAATAATTTTCTAATGCTTTACCCAGAGAAACAGGTATAGAATGTGCTTGGAAAACATTGACTCCTATTACAGTGCTCAATATAAGAATGTTTTAGTGTCTTAATTTTAAAATGTCTATAACAACTTTGTAATCTTTTTGTTCAGAGGTACTTGGAGATATAGGTTGGTCGACCTAACTTCACATTTCAGTGCTATATATTAGACTCCAAATACAATGCTCATTATTATAATGTCTTTTTTTAAAAAAATTATTTATTCAAGCACCATGGTTACAAATGTGTTTTTAACTGGGGTTCCGCCATACAATGCACACCCCCCTTCACCAGTGCAACTTTCCTACTATCAGTGTTCCACATTTCCTTCCTCTCCTAACCCCTGCCTGGTTTTGAGACAGGTATTGTATTTCTCTCTCTATCATTGTCATGGTAACTGTTAGTCTAGTTATTTCTCTAACTGGACTTATCACTCTTTGTGGCAAGCTTCATATCATGGGCCAGTCCTTCTGGCCCTCATCTCTATTGTCTCTGGGTATTATTACTATACTGTCTTTATTTTTCTTAAATCCAACAGATGAGTGAGATTATTCTGTGTTTATCGTTCTCCCTCTGACTTATTTCACTCAGGATAACAGTCTCCATATCCATCCATGTGTAGACAAATTTAATGACTTCATTTTTTCCTAACATCTGTGTAGTATTCTATTGTGTAGATATACCACAGTTTCTTTAGCCATTCATTTGCTGTCAGGCAACTAGGTTGATTCCAGATTTTGGCTATTGTAAAAAGCACTGCTATGAAAACAGTAGCTCAGGAGCCATTATTGTATTGTGTTTTTGTGATCCTAGAATATCCCTAGTAGTGGTATTGCTGAATCATATGGGAACCCAATGTACATTTTTTTAAGGAATCTTCATATTTTTTCCAGAAAGGCTGAACTAGATAGTATTCCCACTAGCAAGAACGAGAGTTCCTTTCTCCCTATATCCATACCAACAGTGGTTGTTCTTGGTTATGTGTGCCAGTCTCTATGGCATGAGATGATATGTCATTGTTGTTTTGATTTGCATCTCCCTGATAATTAATTATTATCATTTTTTCATGTACCACTTGGCCATCTGTATTTTGTTAAGTTCTGTCTGTATCTTGTTTATCTTAGATAATAGACCTTTCTTTATCTGATGGGTATCGAGTGAATAGTTTGTCTCATTTCATGGGTGACCTTTGTACCCTCTTTGCTGTTTCCCTTAAAGTGCAGAAGCTTCTCAGTTTGATGTAACCCCATTTGTTTATCTCTGCTCCCACTTGTTTGGATTTGGTCTTATATCAAGGTCTTTAATCCATTTTAATTTGACCCTTGTGCATGGTGTTTGATAGAGGTCTGAGTTTGCTTTTATGCATGTGCCTGACCAGTTGTCCCAACACCACTTGTTGAAGATAAAGGAAATTAATCCACTTTTCCTTTTTGCCTCTTTGTCAAAGATTAATTTATTGTATTTCTGGGGTCATTCTCTGAGTACTGAAGTCTATTCCATTGAGGGTCTGTCTTTATTCCAGTACCATGCTGTTTTAATGATCATTGCTTTGTAGCAACATATAAAGTTTGGAAAAGTGATATCTCCCAAAATATTTTCCCCTAAGGGTTGCTTTATCTATTCTTAGGCATTTATTGTTCTAAATGAATTTAGAACAATACACTACTTTGAAGAATATCATGGGTATCCTTAGAAAGATTACATTAAATCTGTGTAAAGCTTTGGGGAGTATTGCCATTTTAATATGTCAGTCCTTCCAATCCATGAGCATGATATCTGTCTCCATTATTCTGTGTCTTTTATTTCTTGAAGCAATGTCTGTTTTAACCCATTCACTTCTTTAGTTAAGTTGACTCCAAGATATCTGAATTTCTATGATGCTATTGTGAATGGGGTTGTTTTTTAAATTTCTAATTTTCTCTATTAATATTTGTGTATAAGAAGGTCTTTGATTTTTGTGCATTAATTTATAGCTTGCCAATTTGCTATATAAATCTATTGTTTCTAGGAGCTTTTTGGTAGAGTATATAGGATTTTCTAAGTATAATATATTTGCAAGCAGTGAGAGCTTGACTTCTTCCTTTATTACCTGTATACCCTTGATATCTTTTCATTGCCTAATTGCTATGGCAAGTATTTCCAGTATTATGTTGAATAGGAGTGGTGAGAGGGGGTAACTTTGCCTTGTGCCAGATCTTATAGGAGAGGCTTTCCGTTTTTCTCCATTGATAAATATTTGCTATGGGCTTGTGGTAATGGCCTTGACTATATTGAGAAAAGTTCCTTGCATTCCCATTTTGTTGAGAGTTTTTATCATGAATGGATGTTGAACCTTATCAAATGTTTTCTCTGCATCTATTGATATGATCATATAGTTTTTAATTTTCCTTATGTTGATGTGATGTATTATGTTGATTGAATTGTGTATATTCAAGCATCCTTACATCTCTGGAATGTTTTTGGTAATGGTGTATGACTTTCTTTTTTTGGTTTTTGGGTCACACCCAGCGGTGCTCAGGGGTTACTCCTGTCTATGCACTCAGAAATCGCTCCTGGCAGACTAGGTGGCCATATGGGATGCTGGGATTTTGTTGGGGATCTTTGCATTTGTGTTTATCAGGGATATTGGTCTATAGTTCTCTTTTTTGTGGCATCTCTGTTTGCTTTTGGTATCAGAGTGTTGCTCGCTTCATAAAAACTATTTAGAAGTAATTCTGTTTCTTCAATTTCCTGGAAGAGTCTGAAAAATATAGTAATTAGGTCCTCTTGGAAGGTTTAAAAGAATTCTTTAGTGAATCCAAAATCTGGGTATGGGCTTTTGTTTTTGGGAAGACTTTTGATCACCATTTTAATTTCCTCAACAGTGATGGGTCAATTTAGAAATGCTAGATCATCTTGGGTCAACGTCGGAAGGTTATAAGAGTCCAAGAATTTATCCATTTCTTCATTCTCGTGTTTTGTGGCATAGAGTTTCTCAAAGTAATCTCTAATTACCCTTTGAATTTCTATAGTTCTCTCCCCCTTATCATTTCTAATTCAGTTTATTAAGTTTCTCTCTCTTCCTTTTCTTGTGAGTTTTGCTAGTGGTTTATCAATCTTATTTTTTCACAGAACCAACTCTTGCTTTCATTGATCTTTTGGATTGATTTTTGGATTTCCCATTCATTGATTTCTGCTCTAACCTTTATTATTTCCTTCTGTTTTCCTATTTTTGGTTCATTTTGTTGATAACGTTCTAATTTTATAAATTGTGCTAGTAAGTTATTTATGTAGGCCTCTTCTTTCTTCCTGATAAATGCTTGCAAAGCTATAAAATTTGTTCTTAATACCACTTCAGCTGTGTCCTTCAGCTAAAGTTTGTGATAATTTGCCTTTTGTTCTCATTTCTTTCCACAAATCTTTTGATTTCCTCTTTGATTTTATTTCTGACCCACTGGTTGTTCAGTAATGAGCTGTTTAATTTTCAGGTGTTAAAAGTTTTCCTCTTTTTTTTGTTCACACCCAGTGATGCTCAGGGGTTTCCTGGCTATGTGCTCAGAAGTTGCTTCTGACTTGGGGGACAATATGGACGTCAGGGATCGAACTGTGGTCTGTTCTAGGCTAGCGCAGGCAAGGCAGCTGCCTTATGGCTTGTGCCATCACTCCACCCTCCCGACCCCCAATTTTTTCTCTTTGTTTGCTTGTTATTCACTCTTTTATTTTTTATTTATTTATTTTTTTGTTGGGTCACACCCAGCAGCGCTCAGTGGTTACTCCTGGCTCTACGCTCAGAAATCGCTCCTGGCAGGCTTGGGGGACCATATGGGATGCCGGAATTTGAACCAATGACCTTCTGCATGAAAGGCAAATGCCTTACCTCCATAATATCTCTCTGGCCCCTGCTATTCACTTCTAATTTCAGTGAATTATCATCTGAGAAGGTAGTATGTACATCATTATGATAATGTTTTGACAAATATTCTAACCTATTCATTGTTTATTTGGTTATACCTGCTATTATGATCTAATGTTTATGTCCACAGATATAATTGGAATAGGCAACTGCATGCCATAGACTCTTGATGCAGTGCTCATTTATTGAGTATGTTTTTACAATTTATTTTTAATTCAAGCTAGTTTATTATTATATCATAATGCTCATGCTTTCAGTTTGTTTTTTAGGAAAGGAACCTGGATGCTCAAAACCTGTTAGACAATATGTCACAATGTAGACTCCTTTTATAGTGTGCATTACCATATTACTTAGTATTCTAGACTTGAAAATTATAATTGTTTTTAGAATGCTCTATGCACAATCTAACTCAGGAAATCTTTCTTTAGCAAAATTTACCCTCACTGATGATGATTTGCCTAGGTATAGGAAAACCTTTCCATCTGACCTGCTGGCCTTATAATTTTTAGGTGCTCTGACTTGTTCCACCTGGGTTAGTTTTTCAACTACAACCTATGGATCTATCTTCATTGTGTGTGTGTGTGTGTGTGTGTGTGTGTGTGTGTGTTGGCCACCTCTATGTCTGTCTAATGTCTATCTCGTTTGTACATAATATCTGTCTATGCTGTATATAGTCCTTCCTCCTGTTATATGTAACCCTTCCTTTTGCCCCTCCCCTGCTTAAATTTTTACAAATCCTTTCTATTCTTTCACTCTCTCATCCCTAATCTGTTAGTTTTCCTTATTTAATCCTTTTTGCCATCAATTCTTAACTCTTCAGGAACCAGAATGTGAAAGGACAAAAAAAAAGTGTAGTGAAAGGACAGCCTTTCAGCCTGCCTTGCCACTGCCACTGCTGCTGATTTGCTCTTGGTGGCCCCTTTACTCCCACCTCCCTTTGCTGTGGACTGTTATTCACTATTGGATTCAGCTTTTTAGAGATCCTCAGCTTAAGAACATTCTTGATCCGTGACTTCTGTAAACCATTTATCAGACTCTACAAGACCACATCATAGGTCTGGATTTTATCACCCCTGCCCCCCAGACTATTTCAAAAGACTCAAAGGGGATATGTATATTTTCTTTGTAGATTTCTTTAGATGCATTTCCTTAGTAGGTATAATTCTTGTGTGTATTTTCTTATGTAGATGTAGTATTCCTCACCCTTTTTTTGAGATTTGTTTAGTAGGAAATTCTAGTAGGTAAGTTTCTCTTGGGTTTTGAGTTCATGTTAGAACCAGGTTATACGGATTGTTTGGCTTGTTATTTTACTCCTGTATGCACCAGTAGTATCATGTTGCATTGTTCCTTTTTGCATAGTCACATTAAAATTGGGAAAATCTTTTTTTTTTTGGTCACACGCATTTGATGCTCAAGGGTTACTCCTGAGTAAGTGCTCAGAAATTGCCCCTGGCTTGGGGGACCATATGGGAGGCTGGGGGATCGAACTGTGGTCCTTCTTTGGCTAGCACTTGCAAGGCAGGCACCTTACCTCTAGCGCCACCTCACTGCCCCCTGGGGAAATCTTAAGTATAGAAAGAAACTCTTATCTAGTATGGATAGGCACTCCTAAATTTTTATTATGGGAGGACTTTCACCCTCAAAACTTGTCATAGTGACTTTACTTAGGCTTTAGTCAATCAGACATCAGCCATTTACCCTTGAACCTTGGATCCCATCTTTGGAACTGGCATGGTTTTCTGCATCAGCACCAGAAATCGAACTTTTACCAGGGAAGACCTTAATACTGCCCTGGCACTGACTTGTTCCAGGGTGGGTTCATATGACATCCTGATAACTTGAGAATAGCAACAGTTTTCAGGGTGGGTTTCCCTGCCTTGCCACCTAACGGTGAGATGAAACCAAAAGATGATCTGTGACACCCTGATTTCGACAAAGAATAAGTGCAAAAACCAAGATTTCTAATTACAGAAGCCTGACTATGACCGTTGTGATTGAGCAGAACTTTTCCTGAGACCATGAAGAGAGACTATGGGGTTAGACAATGTAGTATGCCCAGAGCCTGTAGTTGGTCTTATGGCAGGATGTTTCATAAGTATGGACACCCATTTTTTTTGAATTTTTTAAATTTTAATTATGACAACAAAGATGCAAAGAAAGAGGACAGGGTAAAGTTACAGTGGAAGCACTATCACCCATAAACAGAATTCTCAGTAGTCCCATCGATGCTATCCCAGCCTTGAACTTTCAGCCAAAGAACATTAAGAAAAACAAAACTAAACCCATGTACAATGCAATTACTTTGTTCCTCAAATCCCCAGTTGTAGTACACACTATTTCTTAGCTGTACACAATATAATCTAAAGACATTAGACTTATGCAACTCCTTAAACATTGAGGGCAAAGTACATTTATCTAGTTCCATGTACATGCACACTAGTTTAAGTTTTTAGTGGGTTGTTTTTCTTAAGGATTGGAGTCAAGGGAACATAGTAAAAAACGGTGTTGGAGTGGCATTTGTTTGCATAGGCCCACCAAAATATAAGGAACATGGGAAGAAAAATTATGGCCTAAATAAAAGGAGACCCTACCCCTGAAGTTTTCTGGCACAAGAGCGACTCTAGGCTCCAGGCAAACAAGTTTGTCCTTTCCAAGTCATCGTCTGTAGTGGCAATACGCCTCCATTCCTCACATAGAGTCTGTTGTTGGCATCATGCTTCTGCATTAAAGATCCTGGAGTCTGCATATCCCATATTGCAGTTAAGATGGTGCAGAGCATCCTCTCGTTTCACCTCACACTTAAGGCGCAATAGAGAGAGCCATGTCCTGTAGAGCAGGTCATTGTTGTTGTCAAGTCTTCTCAGTATTAACAGAAGTCTCTCTTTAGGAGGTCGATGTCAGACCCTTAGTAGTGTCTTTCCTGGTAGAGGATTGCTTTCAGATATTGCTATAAAAGACCTTGGATGTTTCGTAGATAGCTTGCCTGGTTCCGGCGTGAATGGAGGATGGCATTCTTCTGAGGTCTGTGCCAGGTCATTATATCAATGTTCAGGGTGTAAGGTACATTGTACTGAGATTTGTGTGTTCCTACCTCTATTAGATAAGAAGTTATCTGTATGTATAGTGTTTCCCCATTTTAATGTGTCTATGCAAACAAGGATCAATGCCATGTAGCGTTATTGGCGCATCTGGAGGCAATAGGAACAAGACCAGCAATCTCCATGACATAGTTCAATCATAGGCATTAAACTGAGGAACATTTCCACCAACAATCCTTACTAAACAGCTTACAAAGAAAAGACAAGATGAAAAGTGAATAGAAACATCATGGTAGAAGAATATTTAGAGAGACTTATATCTGTTAAAGAAAATACACATAAAATATTCAAAAGATGTTTAATATGTGTTCAATTTATGTCCTTCTAAATAGTTCTGGGATTGTTAGATCCACTATATGTCTTTGGTCTGAAATTAGAACTGTGTATTACTGAAGTTAAGAAGGGTAAATCTGGGGTACTGATGGTTGGGAGGGGTGTGTGTTCCCGCGCAGTTTGCAACATGTACACTAGTATGAAATTGCCAGTGACAGCCTGAGTATAGCTGAGAAGCTATCTGCCACCCCACAGATCAAACTCCACCCCCTAAGCTGATCTCTGAAGCCGGCCTGGAAGTGGGGAAAACCCAGGGTGCCCCATAAGGTCCTCCCAGTAACCCACCTGGAGATCCGGAGGAAAGAGGAAGAGGGGGGTTGGGTGACCCAGGTTCAGGCCCCCCTACCCTAGGCCGGGCCAAGAGGCCTCTGGAACATACAGAGGTCTGCCCTGGACACCCATTTTTAAGGCCAAAAGTTTTCCTTTCTATTTCCCCCAACATTTGCTGCACTTATGCAAAAATAACCTGCCACCTCCCCCCTTTTTTTTATCTTTTAGATAGGGGCTTCTACCTTTTTTCATAGTGCCTTGGGACATGACTTACTTCATCTTAATTCATATTTTTCATTTTCTCCATAAAACTAAGAAGGCTGAATAAAAATGATTGGGGCCAGGGACCAAGTGGTCTCAGGTACATTGGTGAAGATAAAAATGTATAGAACTAAATATCCAAGCTAAAGTGAAAAAATAATAGAATCAAGAGACTCAAACTATAATGATCTAAACTTAAAATGGGCCTAATATACTTGCAGACCAAAGGACAAACTGTGGTGGTATAGGATGCACTCTGGAACATTGGTGGAGGAGATCAACACTGGTTGTGGGATTGGCCCTGATTCATTGTATGTCTGAAATACAACTATGAAGGACTTTGTAAATAAAATAAAATAAAATATTTCAATAAAATTTAAAAAAGCTTTCTTTATATACTTTCCATTACAGGGGGTGTGTCTAAGGGGCATTTCAGGTCCAATTCCAAGGGTGTATCCAGTCCAACTGCCATTATAGGAAGATACCCAAGGGGCATGTCCAAGTTCAATTACCATTGCATTAATAATACATAAGAAAAATACAATTTGAGGCATAGACATTTTTATTTCTTTCTGTTTTTCCTTTTCAATGAAAAGGAATTAGGAGAGAAATAGAACTGAATTTGGGATCTGGAACCATGGCTTATGAGAACTTCAAGATATTTGGAGATTGAAGTTCCTGTCATAAAAACCAAGATGAACATTTGTAAGGAAGACTAAATTGACAACTTAGGGAAAAAAATTAAAATTTATATGAACTGTATGTATGAGAGACATTTTCACCTTCTATCTTGAAATAGATAGCCTCGTAAGCAAGAAATGATTAATCAAAATGTATATACACAGAGACAATAGAGATGAGGGTTAGAAGAACTAGCCTATGATATGAAGCTTACCACAAAGAGTGGTGAGTCCAGTTAGAGAAATAACTATACTGACAACTATCATGACAATGGTAGTGAGAGAAAGAAGTAAAATGTCTGTCTCAAATATAGGCAAGGGGTGGGGAAAGAGGGAGTTGGGGCATTGATGGTGGGAATGTTGCACTGGTGAAGGGGGTGCTCTTTTTTTTAATAATTACTTATTAATTTATTTTATTTTTTTACAAGTCTTTTATAGTTATATTTAAGGTACATAGTGACAGTGAATTAGTGCCATTCCCCCCACCAGTGTTGTCCTCCCTCCATCCCTGTTCCAGCATGCATCACATCCCTCCCCTTTGCCCTCTGGACTGCTAGTGTAACAGGTCCTCTTTGTATATAACTTATTATAGGTTGAGTATTTTGTGTTTTTTTTGGGGGGGCACACCCAGTGACGCTCAGGGGTTACTCCTGGCTATGCGCTCAGAAGTTGCTCCTGGCAGGCACGGGGGACCATATGGGAACCGGGGGATCGAACCGTGGTCCGTCCTAGGCAAGGCAGCAGGCACCTTACCTCCTGCGCCACCTCCCGGCTCCCAGGTTGAGTATTTTGATTCTGTTTTTGTTGACTTTTAGATAGATATTTAATATCTATCTAAAAGATATTTTTTGATATTTAGGTCTGATCATTTTTTATTTCCACTCAATGTTCATGTGACTGCTTGCTCCTGGTACCATCTACTCCCCCCACCTCCTTAATTTATGAGGCAGAACAAGATGATTCAAATTCTGTGGTTCTTTTTGGAAAAAATGAAAGCTGGAAGGAGTTCATCAATATCAACTGATGGAGCTATCACTATCAATTTAAAAGAAGAAAGGAAAAAGAAAAAAGAAAAGAAAAAACCCTACCCAAACAAGCAATAAACAATAGGATAAATAAAAGAGAAAAAGAAAATAAAAAGAAGGAAGGCTGGGTTGGTGTGACAAGGTTTTGTTTCATTTGTTTTGTTTTGTTTTGTATAAGCATAGTAAGTATTGGGGAAATTGGAAAGGAAATTCCCTTGGCCTTTGAGATATAGGGTTTTTCCTCCCTTGAAGCATACTATTATGGGAACAACTACAGGCTCCAACATGCTCATTATTGAACTCCAAGGTCTTTTTATAGTGCCAGAAAACATTCTGCTCAGTTGTGGTTGACAAAATCAGTCCTCTGTAATTAAAGATTTTGGTGTTTGCACAAGTCATAGGACGAAGTCTAGGATAGAGTCTTTATGGTTCTAGAAGTTCTGCTCCTTCACGGCTGTTTTAGTCAATCATCTATAATTAGTGATCTTTGATTTTACACAGATCCTAGGATAGAGTTTTTCCTTATGGTTCCAGAAGTTCTGCTCAGTTGTGGTTGTCAAAGTCAGACCTCCATGGGGCCGGGCGGTGGCGCTGGAGATAAGGTGCCTGCGCTAACCTAGGACGGACTGCGGTTCGATCCCCCGGTTCCCCATATGGTCCCCCGTGCCTGCCAGGAGCGACTTCGGAGCGAATAGCCAGGAGTAACCCCTGAGCGTCACCGGGTGTGGCCCCCCAAAAAACAAAACAAACAAACAAACAAACAAAAAAACAAACTCAGACCTCCGGAATTAGAGATCTTGGTTTTGTACAAATCCTAGGCCGAAGCCTAGACTAGGGTCATTCTTTTTGGTCTCAGGAAAAGTTCTGCTCAGTTACGGTTGTCTAAGTCAGTCTTCTGAGATTAGTGATCTAGGTTTTTGCACAGATCAAAGGATGGAGTGTCTTCTGATTTCATCTTACCGTGAGGTGATGAGGTAGGGCAACCTGTTCTTAGATTAACTTGTTGCTGTTTCCTTGTTGTCAGGATGTCATATCAACCTGGTGCAAGTTGGTGCCAGGGTGGTATTAGGGACTCCCTGGGGGAGTTCGATTCCTGGTGCTGTTGCAGGGAACTATGTCAATTCTATAGTTGGGATCTAGGGTTTGAGGTTGGATGGTCACTGTCTGATCCATGAAGTCTAAGTTGAGTGGGAGGTGCCCCTGCATTATGAAATGTATGTGTTTTTATCCCTAGTAGATAAGAGCTTGTTTCTATATAAAAGATTTCCCCTTTTTTAACGTGCCTATGCAAAAGGGAATGGTGCCATATTATATTGCTTATGCATTTGGGGGTAAGAATGACCAGATCTATGATCTCTGTGCTCTGGTTTTGACCTGAACTTTTATCTCAAACAAGAATTTTTCTTCTAGAATTTTGTACCAAGCAGAACCAAAACAAGCGAAATTATACACTGGATGTGGCCCCAAACCAAAAAAATCCCTAACTAATTAAAAAAAGATGAAGGAGGTTACCTTTACCTTTGTAAATAAACACACAAATGCTATAACTACTGAGGTATTAAACATAGAAGGAAAATATAGATATCCCCATAAGTCTTTTGAGATATTATTGGTGGGGGGTTAGATCCAGGGCACATTTTCGTCCCATACCGTGGTCTTATTGAGTTTGAGAGATGGTTTCCAGTGGTTACAAGATCAGGTAGTATCCTCGAGTGGAGGGTCCTTTTTGGAGCTGAATCCGGTAGCCTATAACAGTGTGTGTGTGAGAAGGGTCACATAGAATGAGTTAGCAGGACTGGTAATTGCAGCTTCTTGCTGCGGTATGAGATGTGGGACTGAGAGAATGTCCTTTTACTTTGGGAGCTGGGTAGTGGCTTATTGCTGCAAGAGGTTGGTCTCAGTACCTAATGAGTTAAGAACAGAGGGTAAAGAGGGTTAAATGGGGGTGGGGATAACAGATCATGATTGTGAGGATAAGAGGATAGAAGTATTTCTGAAGGGGGAGAGGAGAGATAATATATAAGAGGGGCTATATACAATATAGGCATAGATTGTTTACAATATAGATTGGGCAGACATAGGAGAGTCCACTGTGTACAAACTCATGCGCACTCAGAGACAGACATTAGAGATCTATTCCTAAGTTGTTGTTGGAGGCCTGGCCTTCATAGGATGGGTCTGAGCTCTTAGGAAATAATTGAATTAATAAAAGATAGATAGCTAAAATATAGATTAGGAGAGAAAGAAGATAAAAATAAGAAAAAAAAAGAGAAGAGGGGAAAAATAAAGAAAAAAATAAGTTAAAAAACATTGGCTCTGCACCACAGAGTGGGAAGGTTTTCTCATTTGTAGGCACTTCATCAATGGCAGGAGTGAACTTTGCTAAATGAAGCTTTTAGGGTTAGATTGTGGCTGGAGTATTTTAGAATAAGCATAATTTTCACACCTAGAGTACTAAGCAATATGGTAGTAAACACTATAAAAGGTGTCTACCCTATGGAGTATCATCCGCCATGCCTTGTGCATCAAAGTTCCTTTCCTAAAAAGAAACTGACAGCTGGGTTGAAAAGATAGTATGGGGGCCCGGGAGATAGCATGGAGGTAAGGCGTTTGCCTTTCATGCAAAAGGTCATCGGTTCGAATCCCGGTGCCCCATATGGTCCCCCGTGCCTGCCAGGAGCAATTTCTGAGCATGGAGCCAGGAGTAACCCCTGAGCGCTGCTGGGTGT
>PVKC010038551.1:0-12736 GCA_004027635.1 Crocidura indochinensis
AAAAAAAATGCACCATTTCCTATTTCAGGTACTGAGGCTGATTTTTTTTCTTACCCAGTACTTGAACAATGATCCATTCATGTAATAAGTTAAATTTATGCAGGAAGATTTTCTGCATATTTTACATTTGGAACTGCTTTCCTCTATAGCCTGCATAAGAACAACAGCTTTACTTACAAATGTATCCCAGTGAACTAGCATTTCAGATCATAGAAATGAAACTTAATGTATTTCTTACAAAAGTGACATCAATTCCACTAGTCATCATGACATGCAGCTAAGAACCTACATTATACTTTGTTGCTGATGTTTCATTACTTTAAAGTGAATCTTCTGGATTTAAAAGTCCTCTCACAAATTACTATTTCTTAGGAGATTATGGATTGTGAACCAGTCGTGCTGTTAACTTGTTCTTGATGGGTGAGAGGCAAAAATGTTCTGCAGAATAATGGCATACTCTACATAATCATACATGCTCATGATAGAGCTTTTTGCATAAATGCATAACACCTTTCAAAGTGCTCATTTTCTGACACCAATGTCCCTGGTCCCTCCTGCTCTCCTTCCTGCCTTACTCAGAAGAAGACATTTTTTCTTCTATTCTCTCTCCCTCCTTTTTATTTTCTTTTAGATATTGTGGTTTGCAATATTGTTGAATGGGGTATCATGTATATTACTTTATCATTTTTCAGCATTCGCTTCTTGTCCAACATAATCATTTCTGACCATCACTTTCATAGTGGTTCCATTTTTTCACTAATTGTACTTCTCTGCATTTGTTGTATGCTTCCTACCATAGACTGGTCTGCCTGGCCATCACCTCTACTATATCTGTATATTAATACTATATTGTGTTTTTCTATTTCACAAAAGAGTGTGGTTATTTTATGTCTATCGTTTTGCTCAGTGTAATACTCTTTACATCAATTCATATAAGCAAATTTTATAATTTCACTTTTCCTAATAGAGTCATAGTGCTCCCTTGAGTAGATATACTATTTTTTATTTATTTGTTCTTCTGTTCTTGGACATTTGGACTTTTTCAGGTTCTAGCTATTTTAGATAGTACTGCAATGAACATAGGAATGCAAAGGGATTTCTGCACTGTGTTCTGGGGCTTCTATGGTATATTCCTAGGAGTGGTATTGCTAGATCATATGATGGATCATATAAAATACTTTTATTCTGTTTTATTGAATGATTATATTTTAGTTTTATTTATATGATATATTACATAGATTTGCTTATATTAAACCAATTTTGAATCCTACTTTAACTATGTATAAAATTTTAAATGCATTGTTGGATTCTATTTGCTATTTTGTTAAGGATCTTTGTATTTGTATTCCTCAAGGATATTTACCTGTACTTCTATTTTTTTGTGTTACCTCTGCTTTTGTTATAGGAGTAATGGTTGTTTCATAGGAACTATTTGTGACTGTTTTCATGTTTTCAATTTCCTGAAAAGGATCAGCAGTAGGTTTGATTCAGAGGTTTGAAACAATTCACTAATAAATCCATCTGAACCTGGGCTTTAGTTTTTTATTATTTCAATTTCCTTGATAATAATAAGTCTGCTCAGGTATTTCAAGTCATCTTGGTTCAGTTTTTGGAGGTTAGAAGATTACAAAAATTTGTCCATTTCTTTTAGGTCTCTTGTTTCATGGCATAGATATTCTCAAAGTAATCTCTGATGATCCTTTGAATTTCTATGGTGTCTGTTGTGATTTCCCCTCTTTCATTTTTTATTCACTTATTAGGGTACTTTCTCTTTTTTCTCTGTGAGTCTTCCTAGAGGCTTATCAATCTTGCTTATTTCTTTCAAAGTACCAAATTTGGGTTTATTGATATTTTGGATTATTTGGGGAGTTCCAAAAATTAGGGGAGGTTCATTTTTGCTCTAAGTTTTATTTCCTCCTCCTTCCTATTCTCAGATCTTTTATTAATATTTTTCCAATTTCTTAAGCTATCCAGTCAAGATTTTTTGTGAATCTTTTCTTCCTTTATCATAAATGTTTACAAAGATTTGAACTTTCCTCTAGAATCTGTACAATAACCAAGATCTCTAATTCCAGAGGTCTGACTGAGACAACTGCAACTGAACAGGTCTTCTGGAAGCATAATGAAAGACTATCCTAGGCTTCATCCTAGGATCAGTGCAAATATCAAGACCACCAATTACAGAAGACTGATTAAAATGACAGTGATGGAACAGAACTTCTAGAACTGTAAAGAAAGACTTCATCCTAGGCTCCAATCTTTGACCTGTGCAGATACCAAAATCTCTAGATACAGAGAACCGATTTTATCATCCATGATGGAACAGAAGTTTTCCATACACCATTAAAGGACCTAGGAGAGAGTAAATAAATATGTATGGAGTCCGTAGTAATTCTCATGACAGTATATTTAAAGGACAGAAAAAAACCTGTATCTAGTAGGCTAAGGGAATTTCCTTTCTAATTTCCCCAATATTTATTGTGCCTTTGCAGAAAAAAAAAGGCAATACAAAATAATTGGGGGGGGGGTTGTTATTGTTGTTGCTGTTATGGATTTCATTTTTTTGCACTTTGTTTTGTTTTTATTTCAGGACCGTGGTTACTGTGTGGTGGTGGTCGTTATTGCTGTGGTGCATTTTGGATTTTTTGTTTGATTTTTCTTTTTGTATTGTTGATGTGTTTCTCTTCCTTTTTACTTCTCTTCTCTGAAATTAATATTTATAGCCTCTAGAAGGACTCTGTCCATTTTATGCTTGTTTGATTTTTACCCCCATTTTATTTTATCTTTTCCCCAAACAGAACCATATAACTGGAACCATCTTGTTCTGCCTCTCAAATTGAGGGGGAAACAATGGAGGGTACCAAGACTAAACAGTTGTATGATCACTAAGTAGTAATAAAATTTATTGGACTTAAACACTAAACCCAAAGCCAATGTCAACAGAATCAATACCTAGTCTACAACAAGCTAGACACAGAGGGGACCACTTATACTAGCAGCCCGGGTGGTAAGAGAGGGAAATATGGGATGCATGCTGGGAGTGGGGGTGGAGGAATGACAATTTGGGTGCTGGGAATTCCCCTGATTCAATGTCAATATGTACCTAAAATATTACTGTGAAAGATATGTAATCCACTTTGGTAAAAAAAAATCATTATTATTATTATTAAAGTAACATTTTTGTACCTGATGCCTATGCCATCTGATATAAGTATGGTCATCCTGGACTTTTTGCACAGATTATTTGTTTTTGAAAAAATTGTTTTCCATCCATGGACTTTGAGTTTGTGCTTGCTCTGATCATTTGTAGGTATCAGAATATTGTTTTGCTTTCTAATTCCTCATACTACTCTGTGTCTTAATTGTTGTGTTTAGTACTCTGACATTGAGAGATTTTTGTTATGGAGTTTTATACTATTTTTTCCATAGAATTTTTTTGTGTTGTGGGGTTTGTCTTATCTTTTTTTTAATTGCTGAAGATATTTTTAATAATTTTATTACTACTTAGTTGTAAACAAGCAATATAGGGTCCAGAATAATACTACAGGGGTAGGGCACTTGCTTTGCATGCAGCTGACCCAAACAGACCCAGGTTCGATCCCAGGCATCTCATATGGTCGCCCAAATCTGATAGGAACGATTTCTGAGTGCAGAGCCAGGAGTAACTCCCTGAACACCGGGGTGTGGCCCTACAGCAAACAAAAAATCCAAAAAAAGGCAATATAAAATAAACTATTTTTAGCCTGCCAAGGGGATAGGCCTGCGAGTGGAGAGTAACCAGAGACCATATTGGAGAGAATGCTATACTAGTATTGGAGTTGGTATTGAACATGGAATGCCAGAAATAACTATATTATCAGCAACTTTGTATACCATGGTGTTTAAATAAAGTAATATAAGATTTTAAAAAAGAACCTGCTTAACTTTTAAAAAATGTTTGGAACAGAAAAACAGAGCATAGGACTTAAAGTAACCACTTTAGTTCTTCTTTTAAAGGTGGTTTTGTGTCTATGAAGTTCCTGGGCTATTTATTATATGTGACATTGTATATTTTTTCCTTCAAATATGAATGGGTAAAATATTCTTGGTAATGTTCATTTTACTGATTTTTTTCTCAGATGTCCTCACTCTTACTATCTTCACGTTCGGATGTTTTCCTTTGATAAATCTGCTATAAAATTTAAGTATGCTAGTTCTATTAAATTTCCTTCTTTGATTTCACTGATTTCACTATTCTATTTCTCTCAATGGTTTTCAGCATCGTGATTAGGATATGCCTTCGAGTATTTTTTATTTGGCTCTCTTTTAGCTGGGTGCATGCATTCTCCAGCCATGGAAACTTCTCACCAAATATGTCATTAACTATTGTTTCTTCATAAGTATTTTCTTCCTTACTTTCTGGGTCACCAATAATTCTTATGCTGTTTATCTAGAATTTATCCTAAAGTTTTCTCCTGTCTTCTGTTTAATTATTTTTGAGGCTTTTTTTTTCATTTTATTTTGTTGTCTGGAGGTTTACTGTAATTCATTTTCCAGCCCATTAATTCTGTCCTAAGTAGCTGTTACTCTGCTAGTGAGGGCTCCAATAAATTTTTCCTTTCACCTAGCCACTTTTTTAGTTCTGACATTTCTGTTTGTATTTTTCTCATTGCTGCTCTCATATCCTTCTATGGCAGTGCGTAATGGTAGTATATAATGGCAGTATGTTCCATTGTTTCTTTGAACTTGTTGAAAACCTTAAGCATTTGCATTTTGAACCACATTTCAGAGAGGTGACATGGGGTCTTTCTACTAATAGGATCAGTAGAATAAAATAAAATATTCACCCACAGGGCATGTTGGGATTTTGTGCTACCTTACCATGGCTCTGTAGTCCTTTCCTATGTCACAATCAGTCTTCCTTGCTGTCAGGGAAGTCTTAGGGAGCTTATATTGGTGAGAGATTAACTTCTGTCCAAGGCTATTCATGAGGCCATATTCAGGTCTGTGTTGGTGAGAGGAAGTTTTTTCTTTTGTATATTGAAATGTATTCCCATTACCTTGAATCTCCTGCTCTCTTACTGGGAAACTCATGTCCCAGCATGACCTCAACCTGCAACAAAGTATAATTTTTCATGCAATTCCTGCCATGTGCAATACCCTTTAACCTTTTCTATTCAATTTTTATACCATTCAATAATATTAACTATATATATGTTGTACATTATCTAACAAAACTTATTTTTCTTTTAATTGAAAGTTTGAATTTTTAACTACTTTCACTTGATGTGCTCAACCATTCTGTTAATAAAAGCCTGATTGCCTTTTCTATACAGTTGAGGAACTTTTAATTTTATTTTATATATTAGGTTACACAGAATTTATCATTTTTGTCATATTCTACTTATTATCTCATTCCATAATGTTCCAAATAGCAAAAAGCCTTACTTTGTATGAGCAAGTGTTTACTGCATATCAATTCCTTAGTGGACTCAAGTTCTGATTACTGTAAATAATACTGCAATGAAAATAGGGGTTCAATTACCCCCTTAAATAGTCTTAATTTCCTTATGTTTTCAGAAATGGAATTGCTGAATCATGTTGTAGTTTTATTTTTTAATTTTGGAGTGTATCACTTTGTATTTTTTTTTAGTAAACAGAAAATTTTACTTGCTCAAATTTATGGACTAATTCACAATTCTATACAATCACTTTGTATTTTTACATGGTCATACCAAGTTATATTCTCAGCAACAATGTACAGTACAAAGGTGCTCCTTTCTCAATAATCTTGCCTGTATTTGTCATTTCTTGCAGTTTGTATGCTTCCAACAGTCACAATATCTCATTGTGATTTTGTATTTTCCCAATGAATAGTGATGGTGAGATATTTAACTGTCTTTGGAAAATGTTTATTTGGGTCCTCTCCCCATTTTAATATAATATTTTTGATGCTTATGAGTTTCTATGTATTACATTTTTCCAGAGATAATTTGCAGTTTTAATTACTTGGTCACTTATTTTGCTTTTTCAGAATGTTTTAGCTATATTAATTATTAATTTATAAACTTGTATGTGTTTTATGAGTTATGACAAAACATCATTCTAATATCCACTCATCACCAGTGTAAATCTCCCACTACCAACATTCCCAGAGGCCATTTCATAGCACCACCACTGTTGCAAGTCAGCCCTTGAAGAGGTTGACTGATGGAGGGATGGAGGATGAAGTATTTCCCCTCCAGCTCAGAGTACGCGTCTACCACCCTTTTCAGCCGGCGGTTCTGAGGTGAAGTGGCAGGTAAACAGCTCGCAGACAGTCAGACTTGTGAAAATATTAGCTTTATTCCCAGGACCAGACTGGAGCCAAAAGCCTCAGTATCAGTTCCAACCAAAAAGCCCCTCGCCTTCCGCAGACCCTTGTTTTTATCCCCCAGAATCAGGTACCACCCAATGGTGGGAGCAAATTCAGGTATCACCCTAGGGTGGGAGCAGAATGCCAGGTCACACCCTAGGGTAGGGCACAATCATGGATCAGGGTAGGGTCAGTAACATAATAATCCCTTAAAATGTTTACATACACAACACACCACCACCACCACCCAATTTTCTGATCCAGCTTGCCATCATAATAGGCACCAATCTTAAGTTTGTTAGTTTGGGTTTCATGATTTCATTATTTTTGACTCCATGGCTTGGATGTTTTTTCTTGTCTTAACACACCAATGCATCTGAGTCCCCGAGGCCCCTGTCTCCTGTGATTTTACATCCATCTTTCTCCTTCTCTATTCACTTCTTTCCTTCTCATTATACTCCAGGGCCAAGATTATTCTAGATAACTCCCCTTGCATTTCATCATGCATTAATTTTAAATACCACATATACATCACATCATCCTGTAATTATCATTCTCTTCTGCTTTATTTAACATAATATCTTCCAGTTCTATCCATGTTGCAATGAATTGTTTGACTGCATTATTACTTATAGTTATGTAGAATTCCATTATATATATGTACCACATCTTCATAATTCACGCATCTGTTGTTGGACATCTAGGTTGATTACACCTCTTCTCTATTGTGTCAAATGTTATGATGAATAGTGCTGTGAATACATCCTTTTGAATAATTTATTTCTTTTATAGTGCCTTTATTTCAAAACAACTCTTGTGAGTGGCATAAGTAGAGTGCAACACTCTATTTCGTTTTTCATATACAAAGGTCCTTTTTTTCCATCATTGCCAATTAAAGAGATTACGTTTGCACTATTAAGTATCCTTAACTTGCTTCTCTAAAATTAGTTTATATACATGTAGATATTTATGGGCTTATTTGGGGTAGCTTTACCATATTTCACTGATGTATGTCTTCTCTGTTTGCTTGGTTTGTAGGCCACTACACATTTTCCTAAGAGATTATTCCTGGCAATGCTTAGGGGTCTATATGTGGTGTTGAAGATCAAATTGTGCCTTTTTTTTTTTTTTTTTTTTTTGGGTCACACCCAGTAGTGCTCAGGGGTTACTCCTGGCTCTATGCTCAGAAATCGCCCCTGAAGGCACAGGGGACCATATGGGATGCCTGGATTCAAACCACCGTCCTTCTGCATGAAAGGCAAACACATTACTTCTATGCTATCTCTCCGGCCAAAACTGTGCCTAATTCTTATGCCAATAACATTCTCTTTTGGGTACTGTATATTTAAATTTATGACATAGTTTTAAGTCAGGAAGTATGTTGCTTCTAGATCTACTTTCTGAGAATTGCTTTAGCTACTCAATGTCTTTAATGGGTTCATTTTAATTTTATTTTTTAATAAAATTGTAGTTGGTCTCTTAAATAAGAATTTTAATATATGCGAACACTGTGTAGTATAGAATTTTAACAATACTCATTCTTTAAATTCATAAATGGTATATATTTCTATTTACATATGTCATCTGCAATACTTTTCACAAACATCTTTAAGCTTTCAGTATAGAGATCCTTCACCTACATGATCAAATTTATTCATAAGAATTTTATTGATTTTTGATATTATTGTAAATGGGATAATTTTTTCATTTCTTTTTTAGCACATTTGCTATGTTTATGAAAATGCTACTCAATTTTTATATTGATTTTACATCCTGCACCTTTACCAAACACATTAATTAAATTATCAGGGCGTTAGTGGAATTTTTGGGGTGGAATTTGTTTGGTTTTATGACTCAATTATACTCAGGCTCTGTCCTGGCTCTATACTCAAAGACCATTCTGGCTGTGCTTGGGGGACCATAAGTGATTACAGGAATTGAAACAGGGTTAGCTGCATACAGTATAAGCACCTTAACACCTATAATATTTCTCTGTCCCATTGAGTTTTCTGTGCATAAAATCATGTTATATGTGAATAAGATTTTTTTACTTCTTTGCTAATCACTATTTTTTTGCTTGAGCTCCGACTATAATTATGTTAGTACAATTGGTAAGAGTGAGTAGTCTTGCATTGTTCTGTCCTTGGAAGAAATGCTTTCTAACCTTTCTTTATTAAATGTGATGTTATTCATCTGTTGTCATATTTGGCTTGAATAACATTATTTGTACTGTACATAGATATAGATATATGATTTAGATCTTATTTGTTGAGTAAGTTTTATGTAAACAGGAGTTTTTGAAATGCATGTTTTGTATTTGATAGTTTTTTATTTTCATCTTTCATATTTTTAATATGATCTAATACATTGATTTATTTGCTTATATTGAATTATGTGGCCTTGACTTGTATACACCAACCTCTGAGCTATTCTTCCAATCGGTTGCTTACTCTTTCTTTGTTACATTTGGTACATTAGTCCCTTCTGGACCTTTAGTGCTCTATTTCCCTTCACAATCCCACTGTTTGTTTCCTCTGTGGACACACTGTTTAGCTCTGATATATATATATATATATATATATATATATATATATATATATATATATATATATATATCTTAGATTAGTGATCTATATGTCAAAGAAATAATTTCTGACTTTGCTTTCATTGCCATTTAAAAATTCAAGGACCTCTTGACAAATGCTCTTAGAGTGCACTTTATATTTCTCTTCATATTACTTTTGTTTTATTTTATAAAACTATTTCCTGTCTATTTCTAAAAGAACTGTACTTTCTGGAAGGGCAGTATTTAGCACAATGTTTCTGGCTGATTGTAAAAACTAATAAATACTATATGAGTAATGAATAAATGATTTCAACTGAGTCAAAGCCTAAGCAAGCATGAGTGCTCTCCTAAAGAGAAAACTTTTTTAATAGTTCCTGTGGATTGCAATGCAAACTCAGGGTATCCAAGAACTAACATGAAATCATTGTCAGATCTAAAATTAAGAGCAACCTTAATTTAATGTAAACTATCTTGATTTTCAGGTATTGAAATATAATCTATATTTTTGAAAACTCTATAAATCTAAAGAAAATACCATGTGGTTTGACTTAAACTACCTATTTAAAGTCCAGATAGAATCTACTTCAAAGAAGATGAAATATTACCTAAGAGGTTCTCTATTTATCATGTAGAATAAAGACAATTCTTCCTAATATTTTAATGTCTTTGTTGACTTGAATTTATTTGTAGTCAATTAGTGAACCTCCCTTGCTTTCATTGAATCATAATTGATGTATAGCTATTTTTAAAGGAACAATTAGGTCTAAGACAAGATCCATGAGTAGTTCAACACTTCTACTAAAAAATGAACTTGTAACCAGTGCTTTATTTGGTTCTTAAAATCATTATTTACAGAATATAAACTAATTAAAATGATTCACTATTAAGAAAGCAATTTTTCTAAATGGTGAATTAAATTTTCATAGACATAAACTTTGTTTGAAGATAAGTTGTCCTTGGAGGTAAAATGTTTTTATTGCTGCAGAATTCATTTGTCATTTCAGTTTCTGATCCTATTATAACTATTCAATATGCAGTTACTAAGAAGCTATGAGAGCAAATGCTGAGACAACAAACATAAAAGAAAATTAAGGGATGATTACACTATAGAACCACTAAGTTTACCATGAATTAACTGAATCATATTCTTTAATTCCTATCTTAAATTCCTTTTAATACCTTTATTCTATAATTCTTTGCTTATTCAGTGCCGGGTGTGACCCAAAAACCAAAAAAATAAAAATATGATTCTTATAATTTTTATGAAGAAAAATTTAGATCTCAAATATTTATGGAGGAGGCCACACCCTCTGATGCTCAGGGGTTATTCTTGGCTATGCTCTCAGAAATGACTCCTGGCATGGGGCACCATAAGGGACACCAGGGGATCTAAGAGCGGTCTATCAAATGCCCTGCCACTGCGCCATGGACTGGCCCCAAGTCATGTTCTTTAATGTTTAGGCTCTGTACTTGAAACTACTGTGTCATACTTTAATAACCACCTAGATAAGAAATATCTTAATTTGTTATATTGGCATGCTGGTCATAATAAAGATTCATTCATAAATCTTCATATCACTTCCCAAAATTACAAGTTTCACCCAAAGGTGAAAGTGAATTCTGTGAAATGTGCAAATTCTGATTGGAAAAATGTTTTTTATTAATATGGAATTGAAGACTCTCACAAATTAACGGGTTTATAATATAAAACATTGGTCCTCAAAAACATAATAGTTACTATAGTTTTATGCCATAGTATGAGATCCTATGATTTCTAATTATGCTCATGTCAAGTCATACATTGAATATATATGCTAAATGTTAGATCTCTTTATTATCTGAGAGTTCCACCTAAAATTTATAGGTAGACTTAAATTTTGAAGGAAAAGTATCCATGCTTTAAAGTCTTTCAGGATATATTGTTAGTAAGTTCTGAATAAGGATTCCTGATGTTATTAGCTTTGTATAATTTTTTCTTTTAATTTTTGTTTGGTTGATTGACCTGGTTTGTTTTGGTTTATTTTTGATCACACCAAGAAATGCTCAGAACTTACTCTTGACTGTATTTAGAGATCACTCCTACCACTACAGAGTGTACCAGGGATCAAACCTGGGTTTGCTGCATACAAGGCAAGACCCCTACATACTATACTATCTCTCTTACTCATATTAGCCTTATTTTATATGTCAATTTCATTTATGAAAACCCTTTTATTCAAAGCTTCTTTTCTATCAGCCTATAAAACCCAAAATACTAGTTAAAATAGCTTCATTGCAATACTTAAATTTTTTTTCTGTGTCAATAGCCATCTTTTGATGTATACATTTCTGATGTTTAGTGTAGAAATATCAGGAACCAGTTTCAGACAAGTACAGTCACAAATAATTTAATACATTAATTCAGTTTGTTATATGACTATATATGGTTTTTTCCATTATATTGTGGTCAAAGTGAATTACGATTCTTTCACAGTAATATTTGAGGCACATAGTGACAATTAATGAGGGGTATTCCCACCACCAGTGTTGTCCTCCCTCCACCCTTGTTCCCCAGAATGCATCCCACATCTCCCTCGTTTACCCCATAATGCTAGTACAATATATATACTTATTTCTTTTTAAATAAGTGTATTATTTTAAATAAACAAAAAATTCCTTATTGTTAATATTGTACTATAATTTTCTTTTTGCTTTATGGCCCATACCTGGTGACCCTCAGGGGTTACTCCTGGCTACGTGCTCAAAAATCAGTCCTGGATGGTGGATCAAACCACAGTCTGTCCTAGGTTAGCCGCATGCAAGGCAAACGCTCTACTGATAGCACCACCACTTCGGTCCTTTACTATAATAATTTAATGTTTTATTGAGATAACATTGATTTACAATAGTGAAACTTTCATACATTTGTATAGTACAATGTTACTGTACCACACTCAAAACCAATTACCAATATTCTTCTACCATTCTTACCCTCTTACCCATTTTATTAGTCATTCTTTGAGTCAAAATTTTGAGCTATGAGGCCAATGAGATAGTAGATCAGGTATGACACTTGTCTTGTACCTGGCCAACCTGAGTTTGATCCGCAGCATCCCATATAGTACTTCAAACATAATCAGAAATGATTCCTCAGAGCAGAGTGAGGAGTAGTCCCTGAGCATTGTGTGGTTCACTCCCCCAATTTAAATATTTTAAAATGACCCCTCATTCATTGAAGAGACATAGGAGGATGAACCAAAAATATATGTTTAACCTAAAATTTTCATCTTTATTGAACATTTCATTGTTAGGTAACATTTAATCCAATCTTAGGTAAGATTCTTTAATTTTGTTTGGCATATTACCTGTCTAAAGTGCAGATACATTGATCAGATCTAGCTGTTGAGACTTTTAATTTATGGGAAACCATGAAACCAAGTCTATGTCCAATTCTATGTCTTGCTTAAAATATATATGTGTATTATATATATATTTCAAAATAGAATCACAAATTAGTATATTTTACCTAAAAGGACACAAATTAAGTATTATAAAAACTAAAGTAAGTGAACATAAGGGTAAAGTACCATAGATCATTGTTTATTTAAAAATAAATCTAGCACTATAAGAGAAATACTTAATCATACTTAATTGCTGGTTTGGTATGCTACATTATGATTTATGTCTACTAAAAGGTATTAATTTTTCTATAGCTCAGTAAAACTACAAATGTTTCAAAATCAATATTTTGTTTGCATAGTGCATTTTTATATAATGAATTTTTTCAAAGGATATTTTCTTTTCTTTGTTTTTTTTGTTTTAAAATAATTTTATTCTTTATTTAAACATTTTGATAA
>PVKC010038552.1:0-12735 GCA_004027635.1 Crocidura indochinensis
TACAAGTTGCATTTTGGTAGGGGCACAACTAGCAGTTCTGGGGCTACTCCTGGTAGGTGTGATTAGGAGATCATATGCCAGGGATTAAATTCATATTGTCATGTCTAGCAAGCACCTTAACTTGATACTATATTTCCAAACCCATATGCATACAACTACAAATGTGGAAGATTTCTAGAAAAGTGTTGTGGTTTCTGATTGGTCAAGTGTGCTTTTTCATACAAGAAAAATAAGAAGCTATCATTTTGATTCATGCTTATTAGAATTTCCTTTGTACAAGAATTGGCAAACCCCAACTATTCTTTGAAGAGATGTTAGGTAATTTCAAGGGACAGAACTTCCAAGCAACGTTCAGGGATTCCAGTGACCATTCCTAGTAGAACTCAATCAGGCAGTCCAGTTTTGTGCTCAGGTCTGATGATGAGAGACTGTTTGAACCTGACAGTGCTGAAGCCACTAGAGCCACATCTGGCAGTGCTGCAGGCTAGGGTGTAGGTGGCATAGTGGGGAATGGGAAAGCATTCAGAGATGGGGATCAGGCTTGGGAATCTCCTATATGAAAGCATGTGCTCCAGTCCTAGCCTCTCAACTAATTTTTTTTTTTTTTTGGTTTTTGGGCCACACTCGGTGACACTCAGGGGTTACTCCTGGCTATGTGCTCAGAAGTCGCTCCTGGCTTGGGGGACCATATGGGAACTGGAGGATCGAACCGCGGTCCGTCCAAGGCTAGGGCAGGCAAGGCAGGCACCTTACCTCCAGCACCACCGCCCAGCCCAATTATTTTTAATTTTATATTAGGCATCATGATTTTATAGTTTTAAAAATACTATCAATGGCAGGGCTTTAAGCACACAATATTCTGACATCAGACCATCCATGTAGTACCTCTTTCCCTCCACCATTATTTCAAGGTTTCCATTTACCTTCATCTCACCATTCTCATCCTTTTCTCCACTTCTCATTGCCCTAATAAACTCATTTCTGTAGACTAGTTACTAGAGGCTGTTGATTTTGGCTATTTGTTTTTCCCTTACTATGAGTTTTTATAGCCACATCGTAGTCATAGTGGTGATTACTCCAAAGCTGTCTTTTGGTTGATTTCACTCAGCAGTACCCTCCAGTTCCATTTACATAGTGATAAATCATACTTTTTCTTTCTATTATTAATGATTTTGGGGGCCACACCTGGTTATTCTCAGGGGTTACTCCTGGTTATGCACTCAGAAATCTCTCCTAGCTTGGGGGACCATATGGGACGCTGGGGTTCGAGCCCAGGTCCATCCTGGGTCAGCCACATGCAAGGCAAACGTTCTACCACTGCATCACCACTTCAGCCCCTATTATGAATTTTAATTGAATCTCTGATATAAAAAGTTACAGAGATGTCATTTCATCTTTTCTTATAGCAAAGTAGTCTTCCATTGTGTATATATACGACAATTTATCCAATCACTTGTTCTTGGATACTTGATTTTTTTTCCAGATTTTGACTTTTACTTTGCAATGAAAATAGGAACACGAATGTCTTCTCTAAATCAAGTTTTTGACACTTCAATTTGGTGCCTAGCAGTGAAATTGCTGGGTCATAACCGTTCTTAGTTTTTTGAAATATGTCCATATTGTTTTCCAAAATGATTGTACAATTCGGCATTTATATCAGCAGCTGAATGAATTTATAAAAGAGAAATCTAAAAAGCTTGTTTTCCAAAGGGCTTGCTCTGCATGCTTTCAGCCCACGTATATACCATGTAGCTGAAACAACTTCTGTAGCCAACCTCACATGTCCACCTTTTACTGTGCCAGTTACCCTTCCTGTTTTGGGCCATTTCTCTGTAGACAAGGCAATCTAGTTCTCTTTCCACATCAGAACCTAAGAAGAAAGGTGAACTATATTAGCAAAGTTCTTTGTAAGAAGTCTGGAAGTTGCTGTTTATCTGGGTGCTTCTGGTGACAAGTGCGGGAGACAGGTGCAAATGTATTTCTCTAAAGGTCACATACTTTGAGTGAAGCTCAGCCTTTTCCCTGCATGACAGACTGATCTTCCAGTATAAAGCTATGCGTCTAAAACTAAAGTCTGGTAATGAAGATTCACACATATTTTCCTAATCACACCAGGAAGTTCAGTTTTCTCCCCAAGAGGTGGAGCCAAATTTCTCAGAATTGGGTTTGTGGGTTACCTCTGGCCTAATTGTTCTAATTGATAATTAGTAGTCCCTCTTCTGGTTCCTGGGAAGGGTGTGGCCAGAAGAGAGAAAGGGTTAAGGGAATCAAATTACAGTCTTTGCTGAAAATTTCACCCAGGTTGGAGAGGCACTATCTGGCGGTCATGATTCTGGGGTCAAAGTTGAGGAAGCGGCTGATAGATACAGACTTGGAGCCCACACTGTGAAGGACCAAGGAGGAAATCTCCCTCCACATCCTGTAGTCTATTGCAAGAGATTCATCTGTATGTTGGAGCTATGTTCATTTCCCATTGGTGCTATAGAATTTGATTACAAAATTAGTGGCTTAAAATACTGAAAATGTGTCTGTTATAATTTGGAGGGTTCAAAGTCCATCATGGTCTCACTGGACTAATGTGAAGTTGCTGAAAGTTCCATTGGACTTGACAAAAAAAAAAAAAAATACCTTGCTTTGCCCATTCCAGTTTCTAGAGCAGTCTTCTTTGGTTAGTGGCCACTTCCTTATTCTTCAAAGTTGGAAGGTAGAAGTATGCTTTCACCCTGTCTTCTTTCCATTTATCCTTATTTCTTTTTTTATCCTCCCTTTTGGGGATGTCTTCCAAGCAATAATAAGGAGACCCAGGGGATCCCACCAACATTTCTCAGACTGTCAGTTCAGTACAAGATCTCAAGGATACGATCACTCTGCTTAGATCCTACAGTGCTGGGGCCTCCAGGAAATACTTGGGGATTATATGGGGGTGTTCAAAGCAATACTTGAGGATTATTTGGTACTGGGAGTCCAACATGGGTTAGGCACATATTAGGCTACATTGTTCTCTCCTACTCTTTTTCTTTCTCTCCCTCATTCCTTTCTCTCTCCCTCTCTCTCTTTCTTCCTCCCCCTTTCTGTTCTCACTTTATTTCTCCATTAGCTCCCCCAGATCCCTATTTGGTGACACTGACCTTGTTTTCTTCTGGAACATTTGTGATTACACTGAGCCTACCTGGGTTATAAAATTATCATTTCGTCTCTCAACGTCCTTCACATAGTCACACCTACAACGTCCTTTATGCTACATACAGTAGCTTATTCTCATGATCTAAGGATTGGAAGATGAATGTGTTGACGAGGAGGATATTTTCCACCCCAAAAGTATTGCAGGGGAGAGATGACAGGGGTGAGGGGGAAGGAGAGGAATGAATGAGGGGTGCTCTGGAGGGAAAATGGTACAGTACTTTCCTGCCATACACTCTCCACAAGAACTGATCTTAGTGAGGTCTAGAATAGGCTTAAGAATAGTAAGGAGATGGTTTGTGAATCTGACAAGGAGGCCAGAGTGGAAGTGGGGCAGGGGGAGGTCTAGGGAGAATATGCTGGGGACCATTCGGAACTCAGGAGAGATGACATAGGTGCCTCTCAGCTGCCCCAAGTGGGAACTTCATTCTCCTGCCCACGCAGCCAGAGTCACCCACACTCTTCAAGGAAGCCCGGGGGAAAGGCTGTGTGAACACTCAGCTGATACTGACACACACTTCTGAAAAAGTGCAGTGAGGAAAGATCCCAGAAAAAAGAGCAGGCACCTCTCTGCACTGTGGCCTCCTTCATGGCATGCCTGAGCCATTCTCTGTGGAGAGAATTCCCACCTGCTGGAGGTGTTTGTTGAGCTGCGACACCTCTGCTCAATCCTCTCCACACAGCTGCTTCCTAAGTAGGTTGATGCCACCAATTCCAAAAATACATTGTATATATTAGTCACCAGCTTCTTAATATATACTCCCTCATTCCTGTTCTTCCCCACCCCACTCGTGGGGAATTTTCTTGGCATGGATTATGAATATGGTGATAACTCAGAACCTTAATAGAGCCTTCTTAACTTCGACCTCATCCCTGTGCCCCTAGACCACCAATTCCGCACCTCTGAGGGATTATGAAGATTAAACATTTGCTACCCTCTGGATTTCCCTGAACTGTAAAAACAAAGAGGTTTTTAGGAGGCACAAGATTTCTCACATTTCTGTGTGAGAGGCTTCCAGTAGAGGCAGCATATCTGGGAGTCTTGCCATTCCTGTACACTGGAAGATAACATTGTTTGTAAACTTTGTATTCCATCTTGGTATTTAAAATATAATGAGTTAAGAAAACATTCTTAAGAGCTGAAAATATATGCAGCCATCAGGGATACATGCCTTGCATACTCAGGGGCCCAAATGTAATCCCTCCTTTCTCCCAGAACACCACTGGGTATGATCCTGGAGACCCCAAGGAGAATGGTCAGGTTTGAGTAGCATTGCATTGCCAGACCCAAACATTAACCTATATAGACTCTTGACTGATCAAGTATTATTTAGAGTAAATGACCCTTGGTACTCTGATCACTACTTGGGAAGATTCCTCCTAAAATACATATATGTGCTTCATTGTATGATGCTTTAATGAATATAGACATACATAGGGCTCTGAATCAACCTACAGCAGGAAACCTAACTCATTACAATACCGTGGATCTTTTTTTAACTTTATTTATTTATTGATTGATTGATTGATTGATTATGGGGCCATACCCAGTGGTGCTCCGGAGTTACTCCTGGCTCTGCACTCAGCAATCACCCCTGGCAGGCAGGGGGACCATATGGGTGCTGGGAATTGAACCAGGTCCCTCACAGATCAGTCGCATGCAAGGCAAATGCTCTACTGCTGTGCTATCTCTCCGCCCCTATACTGTGGATCTTTGAAAAGATGCACATAGTCCCTTTCAATAAGTTCCAAAGAACCAGCGGTCCTGGGGCTTCTTGGATAGTACCAGGCTTTGGCTTCAATTTTCCCCCTGCAAAATGGGACTTTATTTTAGTCAGAAGCAACTTAAATGCAAAGAGCTTGTATAAACGAATCATGTTTAGAGTGTTTGCATTGTTTCTTTTGGAAAAAATGTATTAGAGAAATACTTTCCCCCTAGGTCACTGTTTCTGATCATGACTTATCCACAGACCCATGTCTTTGGTATTAGTGTTAAGTAGACAAAGCTCCCTGTTTTCTCCAGAATGTGTATACTTTATAAACATTGCTATCTAACTGTCTCATATTCCAGTAGAATATAAATCCTTAAGCAAAACATTGAGAAGTGACAGGAGTGTGTGGCTGACTGGTCCAGCAGCACATTGGACAAGTAATTGGGATGTTAGTCTATGAACTAACATGAGAGTTTGCTTGAGCCTATGAGCTAATATTTGAAAATTTCTGACTAATTCTATGGACTTAGATGCTCACAGTCTCCCATCCTGTGGGACTATGGCATTGAAGGGGAAGGACTTGTGGAGTTGGATGGCTATATTCCTAACAAAAGGACAGGACCCCAAAACATAGCCAGCATGCAACAGAGGGCCAGACTTATGCATATCTCTTCGCCAGGACACCAGAGAGGGTGTGTGCGAGTGAAGCTCTTTCTTCCTTGATCCTGAATGAGAATTAGTTAGAACTTAAGACTATATTCTTCTTCATCTATCTTTGTAATATATATCAAGGACCCTCCATAGGCTAGGCCTTGAGCAAAACACAAATCTATACCTGCTATGATTTCTGACTCTGAGGAAGCAACCCTTTAAAAATAAAGGAAGAACTTTAAAGCATAGGCACAGTGTATTGTTAAACAGCACGCATCACTTTGCCCTTTAGGTTCAATCTCATAGAAGATAAAAATGGGTAGTATTATTGCTGACTCTTCCTAAATATTAACTGACATGCACAAAGTGAGTACTGTTCACTGTTCTGAACACAGTCCTGAATGATAACTTGGTGGAATTGGCCCCAGACATACCTGATTGAAGTCTCTCTGGGATTATTATTCTTGGTTACCTTTGTACTCCATGTCCTGGGAGTTTCCTTGCCTGAGATTTTCCCTAGAGCCTCACTTGACCTCTCCTGTCATGTGCTCTTTTCTGTGTTGTGCCCTTCAGGTTCAGGCTCAGCACAGTGTCTATCTATGGTGCTGAACTCTTGCTGTCAAAGTGAAGGTCTGGAGAGCATTTACTTGAAAATGTTAGCAAGTTTCCAATCTTAAATATTGCAGTCTGGCTAAATGTCTCCTTTATAATTGTGCTTTGACAATCATTTTTCATGAGACTTTCTAACCCTAAATCCAACTGTTTCCTGACTGGTGCTTAGTTGGGAGCCTCTGGACGGCTCTCTGGTGGTAATTTCTCTGCATTTCCTTCTGCATGAACCATTGCTTTTTCATAGGGCCAGGCTCCTGCAGTTCTTCAGTTGGCACGCTGGAACTTTAATCTTAGAAATTGTTTTAAACTTTTTACTCTCTTTGTGGACATGTATTATCTATCTGTATAAATGACTAACTTCCCTCAGCATTATGCTCTCCAGATCCCTCCATGTAGCAGTAAATGTCTTGACTTTATCTTTCCTTATGATCAAGTAGTATTCTATAGTGTATATGTACATAGTTTATCATGTCTTCTATTCTTGGACACTTAGATTTTGGCCATTGTAGATAGTACTGTAAGGAACATAGGGATGCAAATGTCTTTTCTCTGATTTGTTTTTGGGCCCTTGGGGGGTATATTCCAAAAAGTAGCATTGCTGTATTAAATGGAAACTCAATTCCTAGATGTTTTAGGAATATCCATATTGTTTTCTAGAAAGGCTGGACCAGTCAACATTACCACCAGTAGTGAATGAGAGTCCCTAAGAAAGCTGCTGAGCTGCCAGTGAAGTTCATCTATGAGTCTCAGCAATTTCAATAACAATATTAGCAATCATAGCTAGCTCTCAATGAGGGCTTTGCTCTTTGCGGGCATTATTGTATTCTACTTTCATAGTAATACTCAAAGTTAAGGATTATTAATGTTGTTTTTACTGTTTTTCTTTTGGGGCAAGTTGGTTCCCTAGCAGTACTAAGGGCAACCAGGGCTTCACTGGGTGGTACCTAGGTGTCCTTGTGGTGCTGGGTACTGAAACCAGGGCTTTATGCATGCCAAACATGCACTCTTATCCTTCAAGCCATTTCTTCCCCAAAATTAGTGTCTGTCTTTACAAGAGGAGGATACAGAGATTTAGAAAGATTAGACAATATGTCAGGGTGACACTGCTAGCATATAGAAAAGTAACTGCTAGGGGCTGGGCAGTGGTGCTGGAGGTAAGGTGCCTGTCTTGCCTTTGCTAACCTAGGACGGACCGCGGTTCGATCCCCTGGTTCCCCAGATGGTCCCCCGCGCCTGCCAGGAGCGACTTCTGAGCAAATAGCCAGGAGTAACCCCTGAGCGTCACTGGGTGTGCCCCCCCCCAAAAAAAAAGAAGAAGAAGAAAAGGAAGTGCTAAAAATTCAAGCCTGTTTTTTGGCTCTAAGACCAAACCTGGTTTCCTTTTGGCAGCCCTCACAGGTCTGA
Source organism: Crocidura indochinensis (assembly GCA_004027635.1). Taxonomy (NCBI): domain Eukaryota; kingdom Metazoa; phylum Chordata; class Mammalia; order Eulipotyphla; family Soricidae; genus Crocidura; species Crocidura indochinensis. The sequence goes on from PVKC010038552.1 coordinate 7,560, forward strand.
CTCACTCTTGCATACCGGGCTTAAAGGGAATGGAATGGAATCCAAATTAACTCAACAAAATTATAAACCATGTTTTATCAAAGTTGCTGATTTTTGATCTAAACTGTAGAAATTATATCTGCACATTCTAAGGACCCACAATATTGTAACTCCTTTAGAAGTGCCTCGGGTGAGTAGGGATTGCAAATGCCAAATTCCTATTTACTACATGGTTGAACACATTTGGTCTCAAACCACAGAGTTTATTCTGGTCTTTCCATCTAGAGTGGAATATGTCATTCATTTTTACTAATTGTCATCTTTAAGTCATTTGGAAATATGTATTTTAGTCTTCTTGAATAGAAGGTGGCCAATCCTTGAGGCTTCTTCTGTGGCACTGCAAAACACAGGAATAATAAATGTCCTACTGGGCCAGAGTGATAAAACTGGACAAGGCATTTGCCTTTTATGCAGATGGACCTGGTTTGATCCCCAGCTCCACATATGGTTCCCCTGAGCTCTGAATATAGAGGTAGGAGTAAGCCCTGAGCATTACTGGGCATGGGCCAACAAACAAAAGAGAAAGTCCTACTGTAGAAGAGTTAGTACAATCTAGAATGACAGTTCTGAAAACTAGAAGGGAGGGTGTGGTTCAGCCCCTGAAGAAACAGGTGAGACTGTGGTCATTATATTTGAAGATGAGCCTCTGGACACTGAGAAGTATAACTGAATTCTCCTACATCTGAGGTCAGAGTTTAATTCACCTCAGGAAGAAGAATGGGTAGGAACCTTTGCAGCATTTGGGTCAAACTTGACTGCACCTCTCTATGGCTCTCAAGGAGAGTGGCGCAGCCTCTTTACACACAGGGCCAGTCATCAAAATGACAGTCAGGCAGTTATCTCTCTCCTTGGAATTGTCAGCCGGGTTAAGTCAGTGACAGGTAAGCAATTTTACATGCACCTTCTTTTATGCACTTAGTGGCATTTGGACTTGGATTGAACCTGCTTGGTCTCACTGTCTGTAGGCACCTTGGAACTCGCATCTCTGCACTGCATTTTAAAGACTCTCCTTTCTGACAGAGCCTTCTTCTCACCAACCCAGAGGACAGACAGCTTGGGACCAATTTGCTCTTTCACACTGTGGGGTCTGAATGTGCCATGTTCATGCCCTCTTCCAACACATTGTAGCTGCCAGCCCATCTGCTCCCAGCCAGTGATGTCAACGTACCAGCTGCTTCCTGAGAACCAGTCGGCTTTGGGCAGGAGGGGGCAGGTCCCTTTCCCAGGCATCAGCCTGCTCGCTCACAGCCTCAGCACCGATGCCAACCATGGTGGGGCTCTCCCTTCCTGTCTCTCCTCATCTGATACTCCAATGGCATGATGCTGTGTGGACCGGCCCATGACTGAGCAGCAGCGTGGCTCACTCTCAGGTCTCCAAGTCCCCTTCTCTGCAGGAGCCACTGACTGTGGAGACATGGCAGGTTCTGTTTAAGAGGGGCTTAGCCAGGCCCCTGCAGCTGACACTGAGAAAGTGGCCAGGAAGAAAGCAGCCCCTGCTTAGACAATGAAGGCTCTTCTCTTGCTCGTCTTGCCCTGGCTCAGTCCTGCCAACTACATTGACAATGTGGGCAATCTGCACTTCTTGTACTCGGAACTGTGAGTCCCCCTCCTCACCCTACCCTGCCTGCTACCTGTGTTTGTGTGTTGGTGTTGTCCCTGTGGTTGCACCTGAGTTGGTTCTCTGGCTGGGGTGTCTCTGGAGAGGAATATATTCTACTGACATGCACGAGCTGCACTTGGAACCCACACACTGCTCGCAGTTTCCAGTAGCCAGCCGAGCTGTCTGTGACTTAACAAAAAAAAGAAAAGACAACAACACAAAACACCCTCTTAAATGTTGTTCCCCTTCCACACAGGCTCTTTTCTTCTCCATCTCTGTGCAAACACTGTTTTATCTTTTTTTTTCTTGTACTCTGCATTTTTTACTCTCTCCATCAATGTGTCTCCTCTTCTTTTCTATAAATAGAACCAAAGAGCAGTTATGAGCCAAGCTTGCATGCCTCGATCTGCCACCTTCACTGGGCATTTCAAATTGCCTGCAGAATTCTTCCTTTATAGAGCAACTTGGTACTCTAGACCTGAAATCATATGGAGAATCTAAATAGGGACAGGTCACTCTTAGAATGAATACCAGGCCCATTTCCTTTTCCTTCCTTTAAAAAGATTTTTTTAAAGCAGAAAGAATGGGGTGCTGGTAGACCCATCATGTATATTGAATGAGGAACATTCTGCCACCTTGGCGTCACTGAATTGATGTCTTGGGCTGAAATGGCTTTGAATAAATTGCAGCTATGGTAACACTTTACCCCGAAAGACTTTGCTCTGCATCTCTGAAAAATAAAGACGTTTTCCTATGTGACCTCAGTCCATTTAATAAGAGGAAATGACTCATGTCCCCAGACTTGACAGTGATATTTTTCTGGCTCCCTTTGTTAGGAAGCTTTAAAAAAGATTGTCAACAAAGGCAAACCGCTTCTAGTAATCCCATAAATAAGTGTGTACCTCTGCACTAAAATGTATTAAATGTATTTCTTGTATTAAATCCATACATTTTAGCAGCCAAGCAGGAACAAATTGTACAGATTGGCTTAGTCAGGGAACAAATGAGAAAAGGACTCAAAATAGAGTTCAGTCCACAGAACGCAGACTGAAAAGGCTGAGCTTCATAATCATGTGATGATATATTTGACTAGTATCTTTAGACACAGATAGCCCCATTCATAGGTGGTTATAAACACTGCCTCTTTGTAATTAGTTATATTAACTAATTTGTCTGGCATTGCAGATATGCAGTAACCACTTGCTAAGCCTTTGGGACAATCTCCGTTTCTAGAGCATCTAGTCCTAGTTGATTGGAAGATAACCAGTCTCACCTCCATCAGAAAACCAAAACCTGAACAGTGAGAATATCTGAGGACTTGATGACCCTGTGTAATCTCTTCTAGAAAACCACTTAATGACAGAGCTAGTCAGAGTCAGGAAGAGGCTTCTTCCCATTCCTTGTTGCAGAAGCTGGTTTCTCTGAAACTCTGGGCCTGAGCATGCTGGTACTCATTCTTCCCCACCCCACAGGCTCTCCTTGATCATTGCTTCCCAGGGATTTGATAAAGAATAGATACCCATTTTTGGTGGCTAGAACCATATATTCTCCCACTGTTCTAAAGGCTAGGAACTTGCAATTCATGGACTCATGTTCTCTGTGACAGTTCTAGACAATAATCCTCTCCCACTTCCCCATAGCACTACACTCCATAGCTGGTGGCTGTGTCACATCATCCTCTGTCTTCTTTGGTTCTCCCTGGTTCTGCCTGCTCTTACTGTAAGGATACTTGTTTTTGGAGTTAGTGTTCACCTAGCTAATCCAAGAAGGTCTCATTTTGAGACACTTTAGTTTAATTGCATCTGTAAAATCTTTGTGTGTGTGTGTGTGTGTGTGTGTGTGTGTGTGTGTGTGGTTTTTGGGTCACACCAGCAGTGCTCAGGAGTTACTCCTGGATCCATGCTCAGAAATTGCTCCTGGCGGGCACGGGGGACCATATGGGGCACCGGGATTCGAACCGATGACCTTTTGCATGAAAGGCAAACGCATTACCTCCATGCTATCTCCCGGGCCCCAAATCTTTTTCTTTTTAAAGTGACCTTCAGTTAGTTTGAAGTGGGCATATCTTTTCAAAGGTAACATTCAACTAACACTAGTTCTTACTGAGGAAACTTTCCACTGAAGTACTTTTCATTTTAGAGTTCAGTGGAAGGAAGAAGGCTCTTGGGATAGGCCAAAAATGATTATTTCCTACAAGTTTATGAATCAGAAGGAAGCTTTTTCCTTGAATGGATGTGAGCAGATTATTCTTTCCAGAATGGGAATCCAGAAGCATGTTGCTAGGGAACTGCCAAGACACAGTTCATACACTTCTTGAAGCTTTTAGTTCCTGTAGCTGTTTGATGAGAGACTTTGTTGTTGTTGTTATTGTTATTGTTGTTGTTAAGAAACAGAGCTTATTGTGGTGAGGGCATGGGTGGGGAGCAGGGACTCAGGGATGCAGCTCTGAGGCTCTCTGGAGTACAGTGCCTGCCATTTGTTCAGGGTGGTTTGGGATGTATTTAATCCCACAGCCAACTGGGGTGAGCCTCTTTTTAGCCCCCCTGTCTTCAAACTCATTTGCATAAAACTCAAAAGGGTCTACTTCTTTGAGATATATAATTTTTTGGCTCCTGGAAAACTTAAACTTGGCCTATCGCAGAGCTGCAGTTATATACTCCTTGGTCTGCAAATTGATACAAGTGGACTACAACTTGGCCTAAAGTGGGCTCTGTGCCCTGCGCTCTAAGACTTTGTAAAGTCCTGCTTGGAACCTAATCTTGGGCCAGTTTTTGAGCAGATATGAATAGCCACAGTAGAATATCCACTGTCTCCAAGGTCTTTAGAACTGCTCTTTCTAGGAGGCTACCACACTCCTAAGACGACTGCTTGTTGTTTTCAGTCAGTGCACAGCAGACCTCACGGAGCAGAGAGAATGAGACGTTTGCACAGTTATTTTCTGTTGCTACCTGTGAGAATAAATCATCAGTGGTTTAATGTCACGTTTGTCTAAGGAGCACAGGCAGTAAACATCAAGCTCAGTACTCACCCTCAAGTAGGTGACAATCTAATTACGATGGAATGTGTATATGTCAGAAATAGCAGCGATGATCTGAGACATAGGGTGGATGTTTTAAACGTTGAGCCAGTTATGAGTTGTGAAGTGGTGAAGAGAGATTGTCCACTTCTGAAAAATTAGTCAGGGGAAGCTTCTCAAGAAGGTGGTAGTTGCTGCATCTTTTTTTTTTTTTTTTTTTTTTTTTTTTTGGAGATGGAGTTTGGGTGGACTTTGTGCCGTACCTTTGGTGCTCACAGATCAGGATGCTTAGAGTCTCAAGGGACTAGACACCATGCCTTAGTTCAAATTTGGGTCAGCTTTGTCTGGTGTATTCTTTCTGCCTCTGATGCTGCATCTTGAAATGATGGGGCAGACGCAGGGAGGAATTTGAGCTGAATCAAAAATAGAGAGACAAAGTGTTTCCTTCATCTAGCAGTGGTCCTCATACTACGGCCCGTGGGCCACATATTGTATTTGTTCCTGTTGTGTTTCTTCACATC
>PVKC010038553.1:0-12731 GCA_004027635.1 Crocidura indochinensis
TAATTTTTTTTTTTTTTTTTTTTTTTTTTTTTTTTTTTTTTTTTTGGTTTTTGGGTCACACCCAGCAGTGCTCAAGGGTTACTCCTGGCTTCGTGCTCAGAAATTACTCCTGGCAGGCACAGGGATTCGAACGGATGACCTTTTGCATGAAGGCCTTACCTCCGTGCTATCTCCCAGGCCCCAAAGGTAAGTTCTAAGCACTGGCAGGTATGGTCCCCAAACCAAAACAAAACCAAAACAAAACCCCCTCCAAAACAAATAACAAAGACAAGCTAGGAGAGGAGACTAATGATAATAAAAACTCATATAAATAAAGAACAAAGAACCAAAATGAAAAGTGCCAGGTAAGAATTAAATTAAGGAAGAATAAAGGAAAAAGAAAGAAAGAGAACTGATGTGATTTTGGAAACATTAATCTTTGAAACCATCTGGAATATCTGTGTCACTTTACTTCTGCATAATGAGTAACAGTTTTCCAAATGATATAGGTTTGCTTCCAAGAGGGAGGAGGCCACGCTAGCAGTCATTCCTTCAGAACCACAGTACTGCAGTTTTCTTCTATGGTTTGCCTACTATCCTAAAATGAAGGTTTTGAAAGACAAGCTACAGTGGTTTCTATGATTTTAGGAAGATGTACCTATGAATGATATACTTAATGCTACAAACATTTAACTATATCTTGAGAGGGCATGCATATGCTGGAAATTATATTAAGGCTATAACTAGCAGTTAGTGCTATATTCTCTTTAGACTAAAATTAATTAGTTTCTGATAGAATACTCTATAGCAAATCATTTATGAATTTTTTGCAGGATATGGAAATATTCAACTCAAGTATAATTTTTTAGCAGGGTGAGACATTTTCACCCTCTGGTCTAAGAGGATTTGATTATCTGGTCTAAGAAACTATAAAATTATCAAAACATATTCACCTTTCACTACACATTCCTGTGATATGACTTCAAGTGCAATGTTTTTGCAGATCTTATGCCTGCCATATTAGAGTGCAGGGGATATCTGGTAGTGGTCAGGACTTACTCCTGGCTGTGCAGTCAGGGATCACTCTTGGCAGTGCTTGGGTGCCCAGGATAGAACTTGGTTTGGCAGCATGTAAGGCTATCCATTATACTCTCTCCAATCACTACCTACTACCTACTATGTATTCAAGTCACCATGATATGATGTTCTCTTTGCCTTGTTGTATGAAAAATTATTTGGGGTATTTTTTCTTAATTAAGAGTTTTATTATTTAAAATACCAATACATCAAATATGCTGTCTTCCAAAACTATTTTCTATGTTAATTAACTTATTAATTGAGTCAGTTTTGGGAAATCAATAATCATATGCTAGACTTTATTTGGAGTGGAAATTCAATGTTAATAGAGTAGAAGTGGAATCATGTGATAGTTTTCACTCAGTATTGCTTTTACCTTTCTCCTATTAATAGCAGCCTTTCTACTTAAAGAAACTGTCCCTCACTAGTTCTAAGTAGAACTATCATGCAAATTCTATCATACAAATCTTTGACATGGGTTTGGCAATATACATAGAGAGAAAGTTAGTAGAGTGAGAAAGAAGACTGATGAATGAAATAAAAACAGGTGAAAGTTAAGAGCTAAAGATGAAGAGATAAACAAAAATGGAAGAGGAAGGGAGACTGACACAGAAGACTAGGATAAATGGAGAAATACAGGAGAGAGAAAAAATTAGAGAAGGATAAAGTGATTTCACAAATTCAAATAAGAGTCTGGAGAATCTGAATATATAGCTAATGAAACCCAACTACAAATATGTTATTATGGTGCTTAAATAAAGATATTATAAAAAAAAAACAACAACATTCATCTGGGACCAGAAAGAGATGCAGTGGCAATGCTCTAACCTTGCACATGGTTGACCCAAGTTTCATTCCCAGCACCATGTATGGTTTCCTAAGCACCACCAGGTTCTATTCCCAGCATCATGTATGGTTGCTTAAGCAACAGCTAAGCATAAAGGGAGACAGGACTAAGTCCAGGGCACAGCTGGACTTATATCCCTACAACAAAACAAACAAAAAATATCCATGATCTGGAGAGTTCATAGATAGGGTGCTTGCCTTGCAAGTGGTCACTCTAGGTTCAATACCTAGCAGCCTATATGGTCTCTTGAGTTCTTTGCACAGGAGTGATACCTAAGCATAGAGCCAGGAGTAAAGCCTGAGTACCATTGGGTGTGACTTCAAAACAAAACAAAAATAATTCACCAAATTGGTGACTTGAATCTTACTAATTTTTGGAAGAAATTACAGATTATTCAAAAATTTCAACAGACATAATTTTAGTGACATCTACAAATTAGTTGTCCTTATCAGATAAACATAAGTGATATAAGTTTGCAAAAATTCATACAGATGACATCAGACTTCCGTTTTTATTTCTTAATCTTTATTCCCAGGGGCAAAAGAGATGAGGTTAATAAATTAATCAGTGGTAAGGATAAAATTGCACAAATTAAAGACATCTATTTAACAAAATCTCCCTTATCCAGTGCATTAATGTAGAGGAGAGAGATGGTTTTCATCATACCTCGAGACAAGTGGTAGTTAGAGCTTGATTAGATGGAGACTAGTTCTGCTATTCACCTCCATCTCAGGCACTCCATCTACTGAAGTGAAATAATGACTGTAATACTGTTATTAATCTAAAGAGTGTTGGTGCTTCTGTTTTTTAAAAAAGAATATTTCTGAGAAAGAAGGAACTGTAAAGATCTATTAACTAATCTTAGAGAGATAACCACTAATTCTGCATCTTAAGGTTTTCAGAAAAGGGATATTTCCACCTCTGAAATCTGTAAAAAGCATGAAACATAATTTGGTCTGTACCGGTGAAAACTAGTATAGGGGGACTAATATCTATTAGGCAATAACAGACACAGCTATAAAACTTTCTAAAACACAGGTATAAAAAATAAATAGAATTTATTTTTCAATAAGTAAGAAGAACAAAATATCGAACATATGACAATATTATAACAAGCAAAGTATGGGGACACATCAGTCCACAATGGGAACTTTTCACCTTCTGACTAAAAGATTGGGGGATAAGGAGAGAAGACTGGGAAAGGGTTACACAGGGAAGTTAATTTTCAAGAATTTTAAATAGAAATAAGAATTTCCAAGTGAAGTTAATATTGGGTGGAGCAGGGTATGTGGGGAAAAAGAGAAGAAAAACAAGCATAGAGGCTAGAGGAGTGAGAGGATAGAAGGTTTAGGCTGTAGTTCAGGATTTTGATTGCTGTTAGTCTTAGTTTATTATGAATGTGGAAGGCAGTGTCGATGTTTGTTTTTGAGGTTATTGCTCATTTCTATCGCCACCATTTTACCATCTAGTTTTGCTTCCATTTTAATACTCACTAGCTGGTAAGGTTCTATTTATAACTCTAGACCTGTGTTTCTCTATATCTTGGAAGAAAGGCTGTCGAAAAAACTCTGAGTCTCTGGTAGAGGTTGCACAATATGATGAGAGGGTTCTAGTGGAGACAAGATAGCAGCTTAACGAAATCTTTACTTAGCAAGTGAATTCTCTTATTTTGAAGACCTATGGCACTGCATAAATTAGCTGTACTTTGTAAATCATTTCCAACATATGTTTAAGATCAAAACTAATAAAATATTTTCCTATATCTAGAAAGATAACAGTGGCACACACATGAATGTGATCCCTCACATTTTATGATTCATGAACTGAAGTGACTCTTGACTACTGCTTGTGTGATCCAAAAATTGAAGAGGAAAACATTTCTTCTTAGACAGTTTGATATTGTGATTCAAAGAACCAGTAAAAAGAACATATGTAATATATGTAATATGTATATGTAATAGATATTGACTGTCATGTCATTGTTTCAGAATTAGTGGATTCTGGGAATTGGTAGAAGCCAGACTATTTGTAAACCCTCAGCTGTATCTCATTCTAATTTAAAACTCACGATGTGGATTTGTTACTACTCTAGAGGGATGTTTGAATATTGGAAACTGCAAGTTGAAGTGACACCTAGGAAGATATTTCTGTTCCTGAGAGCAGAAGGCAGGAATATGTTAGAAGGGCAGAGACATGTGATCAAAACCCTTTTAGTCACACTTACAATGGCACCTGATTTTTAGATATGGATCTTGTTTTCTCTGAATTTGGATTTAATTCATTGCAGATCTTATTTTCATCTCAAGAGAAAATAGTGAAAGCAGATGAAAGTCTATGATAATCTTGAAATATTGGTTGTTTAAAAGGCAGAAAGGTGAAGTTACAGGAAGGGAAAAGCAAATGGTAGACTCACTAATTGTAAGCTCTACTGAAAGATGAATAGTATATTATTTATATATACTGGTCTCCATTCTGAGGCTACCTATGGAAAGAGGCAGAAAGGCCTGGTTTTAAATTACCAGTCATCTGTAGCTAATGCTTATATTCATTTATAGAGCATATATCAGGTGAATATTCCCTTCTTCAACTTGTTCCTGCTATTTTCCAGATAGCCACCCTTGTTTTTCTTATGCTTTTTTTCTTGCTAAAATCACAGAATTGAGCAAAGTAGTAGCAAGCCATCAGGAACTGCTAATCAAATCTGAGAGACAGAGGCTCCAATCTAAGCTCATCATATGACTTAAGAGGCCCTCATTTAGACAGAATCTGAGATGTCCTTTCTAAAGCCTTTACAATGAGAGAATAATCTTCATTAAGTGCTACAGATTTCACAGGAAAAAATGGATTAGGGACTTGTCAGAGGAAAGGTAATTAATGTGTTGGAGAAGTATAGACAATAGAAAATTTTCTTCATAATAAGACATTAGAATACTAGGATGGATAATGATGAAATGGTGTTCCTGCTGACTAAATTTTCCCAGTATAATTAAAAAGAGAGAGAGAGAAAAGAGAAAAGGCACATATTGGAAAGAAATTACACAAAAAAATAATCTCAAGATTTAAGGGTTGTCAAATATTTAACAGATGTTTATCTCTAACTGAAGCTAAAACCGTGATATCTTTTGCTATGTTAAAGTTCTGAAATATCTTCAATATTGCCTTTCAAAATATTCTTGATCAAAATATTGTTGTGGCTGGTAAATAATTTTGAAGTTATTTTATATTAGACAGCAATTTGTCTCTACTATTGAATTCAGCTATCTTGCTGCTCATAGTTCTTGTTGAAGTTGCTGTTATTTTAGGCCCTGAAGCAAGCAATCCTTTGCCCCTTTTCTAATTCCTATTTTTTCAGACAGCAAGATTTGGCATTTTATAAAGGAGTCAAATGCCCACCCAATGGATATTCTGGGATTTTTTCCAACTAAAACAGATTTCTTTCCTCCGAATATGTAATCATTCGCAAGTGAGTACATGGTCAAAAACTTGTTGATAGAAACCGGAAGAATCAGGTTTTTTTCCCCATGGTGCTAGATGCATTATGACATAATTAATTCTTAATTTGACATGACATAGTTTTTATTTAATTAAATGCAATAAAGTTAAAAAAATAGAATGACAGGAAGGATCACCTCTTAGGTAAGAAGGATCTTATGTGATTACTATACAGTGGTAGGATTTTACAGAATTCAGTTGAAAGTCTCAAACTTTGCAATTAATATAGATGGCTTCTTGTTAGAATCACAAAATCTGAAAACAAGTAAGAATATATTGTCTCAACTTTTACTAAAGCAGACAGATGTCAGTGATTTTAATAAAGTGAAATGATTATGAATAGGTTCAGCAGAGTGCATTAACACCGTGGGAAGAAGCTCTTAATGCTATTGGAGCTAGTGTGTTCCAATGAGATTTCAGAGAAGTAAACTTCGAGTTGGTCCTTAAAATACTGAGTAGAAATCCACCTGGTCAAAAATAGAAGAGAACATATCATCATTATCCAAGTCATCTTATGAAAAAAAATGAGATCATAACATTTTTTACTCCAAAAATTGCAATAAAATAACAATTAAATTAGAAAGAGCTTTCAAAGACTTAGAACTCGTCTTAAAAGTGATTATAAATGTGTTCCTATCAATATGAAACTCTTTTCTCATGTTCTTTAGGACATCTTTTATGCACAGAAAAGACTATTATGTCATTCTCTTGAGATTTTAATTAATATTTAATATTTTAAATATAAAACTTGACTTTACAGTGTCATATTCAACTTTAAAATCTTATCGTTCTATTAACTTAGCATATTTTAGCAACCTTTTTCAAGATCTTTAAACCTAATTAATTTAAATAGTTTAAATATTTAAATTGGAATTTATAAATTTAAAATGTTTAATTTTAAGATACTGGGCTACGTAATTAATTTATATACTTCAAAATTCTTAAGTAAAATTTTAAAATATAATTGATTTAAACTTTTAAATATTAAATTTAAGTTCTCTTTAGCTACTTTACAACTATTTATAAACTTAATAAAATTATCTTTATGCCTTTAAAAGTAAAGTTTAATAAAGCATCTAATCAAAATTTAAATTAAAATTTCAGAACTAACCCATTGGATACTCCAACATGACAAATTGTCTTATATATTAAAAATGTAAAAATAGCAAGTATGTAACTCAAATTAATGACATGAGTTTGTTTTATTTCATTATTTGTGTACTTATTTCTTTTTGTTTTGTTTTATTATTTTTGCTTTTGGGCCACATGATGCTCAGGAGTTATTCCAGACTATGCTCTCAGAAATTGCTCCTTACTTGAGGGACCATATGGGAAGCTGGGGATAGAACTGAGGTTCATCTTGGATCAGTTGCGATATTGCTAGCTATCATTTTTTTTTTAATTTTTTGCTGTTCCTTAATCATAGGATCTTGGTTTTATTTGAGAAAGCAGTTGGCTAAATAATTTGATTCTCTAATCTCTTTTGTATTTCAGGGGAAAGATGAGATCATAATCTGATCAGTAAAATGGAAGTAGCAAATGTGGCTTCTAGGAAAGATGTTTCAATAGGAGCATAATTAATGTCATTTTAAAGAATAATTTTTTTACCTACTCCTTTGAGACACTATGACTAAGTGATGACTTCAGGAGATTGAAGATAAATACAAATTTAGGAAGGTCAGGTAAAAAAAAATGAAAAGAAAGTGGATGATAATATTAATTTGCTAAGGATTGCCATTATAGAACACCACAAATAGGTGATTTTTTAAAAGAGAGAAGTTAATTTTCTCACATGCAGGATGGCTTAATATGAAAGAACCTCTCTTTGAGAATGATCTTTATTTACAGATGACAGGCATTTTTCAGTATCTGTACATGGATGTTCTTTTAGACTGCACATTGTGTGCTCCCATAACAGCACTAGACATATTGAATACATTGTCTCCCATATAATTTCATTTAACATTTATTTTATCTTTAAAAAGATATATTTCCAAACATAGTCCCATTCATAATCTTCATCATAAAATTTTGAAGTGATATAGTTGAACTCGTTATAGTTTTTTATAGAACAAAAGTTTATGACCTTTCAGAATTTATATTAGAGCCTAAATCCTAAATGGAGTTTGGAGGTGGGATTTGGGGAGGCAATTTGGATATCAGAGTGGAACCCTCCTGAATAGGATTATTACTATTCTAGGAAGAGATAGTAGAAAGCTTAATTTCTTTCTATTAGATCTTAGCCATATGAGAATAATATTGAGATGGTGGTTCCTTACAAGACAAGAGCAAGTCCTCAATATGCATTGTCTTTGTGAGCACCTAGATCTTAGCCTTTTCAAACTCCTTAACTAAGGAGTAACAAATACATTTTATTTTTTAGTGCAAGCCAGTTTGTTACTTTTATTATGGAAAATTGAACTAATGTAGGCAACAATGCTATAAGAACTGATAGATCTTAAAGAATAATGGAGGTGAAAGATAGTTTTATTAAAGAAGTGCTGAACATAAAGTTGTAAAGAATGGAAATCGACAAGTGATGATATTGGGGTGGATAAAGGTATATGAAGAGGTAGAAAATGGTGAGAACAAAGGAGCATGTTGAAGAGGAGGCCATCTAGTTAGTTTTCTAAAATAACATAATCCCAAAGGGACAATTAGAAAAGTAGGTAAAACAGTGTACTGCTAAGTAGGTTAAAAATTGTTGTCATGGGGCCCGGGAGATAGCATGGAGGTAAGGCATTTGCCTTTCATGCAAAAAAAGTCATCGGTTCGAAACCCGGTGCCCCATATGGTCCCCCGTGCCTGCCAGGAGCAATTTCTGAGCATGGAGCCAGGAGTAACCCTGAGCACTGCCAGGTGTGACCCAAAAACCAAAAAAATTTAAAAAAATTGTTGTCATACATAGAGCAATAGAAATATTTTGATAGTTTAAGAACAGAAGGAGTATATGATCAAACTTGTATCAATAATAGTTGAAAAGGTCATATTGGACACTGTTTTGAAAACAAATTAGAAGGATGCCAGAATCAATGGGAGAAAAAAGATAGAGAAAATAAAAGAAAAAGACAGAGACATGAATCTGGAGGAATGCTAATGGTAAAATTTAATGTCTTGGGAGAGAATAACGAGCCTTTAAACAGCTCTGAAGAAGTTTCTCTGGAAGAAATGAAAGAATGATAATAGCTAATAGAGGGACTAGTAATTCATTTTATTTTGTTTCAAACTTGAGAGACATGAATATATTTAAAATCTGATATAATAATATTGTAGAAAATGGTTACTAGTTCTTAAAAGACAGTTAAATGATCCAGAATTTTTAAACCTCAATGTTTATTTTATTGAAACTATTGTGAATTGCAAAGTCTTTTATAGCTGGGTTTCAGTCATATATTTAAATCAGGGTCAATCCCACTACTAGTGTTGACCTCCTTCCACCAATGTTCTCAAGTGCATTCCGTATACCACCTCCTCTGTCCCCCAGCTTGCCAGTATAAAAAGCCCATTTAAAGTTTAAATTGTTAGAGTTTGGATCTCTTAATTACATTGTTTTTGCCTTTAGCTTGGATATCTAGGTCTATTCTTTATAACAAACAAATGCACCTGCAACCACTTTTTCCAAGGAAAATTTAAAAGTGATTCAGACACAATATTATGCACAGATACTCATAGCACTACTATTCACAATAGTGAAAATGTAGATACAAAAATATTTATTAACTAATGAACAAGTAAACAAAATGTGGTATATCCTTTGGAATTTTGTGTGCTTCACTGTTTACCATATTTCAAGAAACCAAGAAAAAAACTAGAATGTTCTTAGTACTGATAAACATTGATTTAATAAGTTTGTCAGATATAGAGGAAAACTTGATAAATAATATTCATCTTATGATGAAGACATCAAGCCTACTTCCTGACTAGTAACCTAGGCTACTATGTCTGTGATATCCTTGATACTACTATCCTGGACATAAATACTATAAGTTCTTAAAGGAAGTTAGTGACTTCATTTTGAACTCAACCATTTTACTTAAAGGAAGTTCATTAATTTATACTTTTGGAACAAACAATTCAAATTTCAGTTTTGAAAAGTTTGAGAACTGCATTTGTTTTCTTAATTTTATACAGGAAAGCCAACATGTATGAAACACATATGTTGCAGACATTTCTAATATACATTGAGTTTTTGGTAGTATACTTTCTCTTTCATTTTGTCTTCATATTGTGTAGACAATGTGCATGTATTTTTAGTTGTTTAGACAATATATTGATTTATATCCTCAGAGATTAACTAATTTCCTTAGTTTCCCAAATTCCCAGTGGTATATAGTAGATAAAGAAGTTATGGTAAGTTCTGGGGGAGAATATAGTGGGTAAGATACTTATTTTGCACTTAGTGGACCTAAGTAAGATCCCTGGTATCAAGTATGGTCCCCTGATACCCACCAGGAGTGACCATTGAGTGCAGTTAAAAGAGTGAGTCTTGAGCATCCCTAGGCATGGACCAAAAATAAGAAAAAAGAAACTTTGCAATATATACATACACACAATGAATACTATGAGGACATCAGGAAAAATAAAATCATGCAGTTTGCTGCAACTTTGAAGGGACTGAATGGTATTATTTTAAATGAAGCAAGTGAAAGGGTAAAGGACTATACAGGAAGGATGTGTCTGTGGTAGGTAAAGTAATAAGACAAAGAAATAGAAAATAACAAATGTGGTCAAACCCTTGAACTTCAATTTTCCAACTGAGAATGCAAAGTTGGAAGGGGCAGCAGATGGCAGGATGAGGAGGTTGATTGAAGGTAATATGGTGTAGAAATGCGGTTAACTGTGCATATCAAAGCCATTATTGTCAACACTATTGTAACCATGTGATCTAAAATGTAATAACAAAACATAAAATGAGCTTGCTAAGGAGGCAAAGTGGAGTGTGGAAAGGAAACTTGAGTCTTTCTGGAGGGACATTGACATTAGCGGTGGGTATGAAGTTGGAACTTTGTATGCTTGAAACTCTATTATTAATGCATTTGTAAATTGCAGCCTAAATAAAAATTGGGGAAATTTTTATAATTATCTATATTTAAACACCGTGATGACAAATATGATTATGGTTGTATGATTACAGTCTCTTAAAGAACACCCCTCTTCACCAGTGCAACATTCCCATCACCAATTTCCCAGATCTCCCCCACACACACACCTGTACTCAAGAAAGGCTTTCTACATCCCTCATTCATTCACATTGTTATGATAATTTTCAGTGTAGTTATTTCTCTAACTGTACTCATCACTCTATGTGGTGAGCATCATGTCATGACTGCACCTGCCAGCCCTCATCTCTCTTGTCTCTGAGATACTGTTAAAAATGCCTTTCATTTTTCTTAAAAACCATAGATGAGTGAAACCATTCTCTGTCTTTCTCTCTCCCTCTGACTTACTTCACTCAGCATAATAGATTCCATGTACATCCATGTATAGGAAAATTTCATGACTTCATCTCTCCTGACGGCTGCATAGTATTACATATGTACCACAGTTTCTTTAGCTACTCATTTGTTGAAGGGCAGCTTGGTTGTTTCCATTGTCTGCCTATTGTAAATAGCCCTGCAATGAATATAGATGTAAAAAAGGGATTTTTGTATTGTATTTTTGTGTTCCCCAGGTATATTCCTAGGAGTGGTATAGCTGGATTGTATGGAAGCTCAATTTCCAGTCTGTGAAGGAATCTCCATATCGTTTTCCATAAAGGTTGTACTAGATGGCATTCCCACCAGCAGTGAATGAGTTCCTTTCTCTCCACATCCCTGCCAGCACTGCTTATTTTCCTTTTTTTGTGATGTGTGCCAATCTCAGTGGCATGAGGTGGTACCTCATAGTAGTTTCGATTTGCATCTCCCTTACAATTAGTGACATTGAGCATCTTTTCATGTGCCTTTTGGCCATATGCCTTTCTTCTTTTACAAAGTGTCTGCTCATTTCTTCTCTCCATTTATTGATAGGGTTAGATATTTTTTTTCTTGTATAGTTCTGTCAGTACCTTGTAAATTTTGGATATTAGTCCTTTATCTGATGAGTATTGGGTGAATAATTTCTCCCACTCATGGGTGGCTTTTGTATTCTGGGCACTATCCCCTTTGAGATGCGAAGCTTCTCAGCTTAATATAGTTCCATCTGTTAATCTCTGCTTCCATTTGTTTGTAGATTGCTGTTTCCTCCTTAAAAATACCTTTAGTCTTAATGTCATGGAGTGTTTTACCTACATGTTGTTCTATATACCTTATATTTTCAGATATGATATCAAGGTCTTTAATCCATTTGGATTTTATCTTTGTACATGGTGTTAGCTGGGGGTCTATGTTTGCTTTTTTGCAAGTGGCTAACCAGTTCTGCCAGCACCACTTGTTGAAGAGGTTTTCCCTGCTCCACTTAGGATTTCTTGCTCCTTTGTCAAAAATTAGGTACTTGTATGTCTGGGGGACAATGTCTGAGAATTCAAGCCTATTCCACTGATCTGAGGGTCTGTTTTTATTCCAATACCATGCTGTTTGATAACTATTGCTTTGTAATACAGTTTAAAATTAGGGAAAGTAATGCCTCCCGTATTCCTTTTCTCAAGGAGTACTTTAGCTATTCAAGGTTGTTTATTGTTCCAAATGAATTTCAGAAGTGTTTGATTCACTTCTTTGAAGAATGTCATGGGTATCTTTAGAGGAATCGCGTTAAATCTGTACAATGCTTTTGGAAGTACTGCCATTTTAATGATGCTGTCCTGCCAATCCATGAGCAGGGTATGTGTTTCCATTTCCGCGTGTCCTCTCTTAGGAACTTTTTTTTATTGCAACTGAATTTCATTAGTGAATGATTCACTCATTTACTAATGACATGGCTAAGGATAATATAACCATGTTAGTTTATATACTCATCATTCCTTTTTTGGGACTATTTGTCCAGAGGATAGGAGTGAAATTATGCATAAAGGGGGGAGGGACAAGAAAGTGAAAGCTAAGGGAGACAGAAAATGTGCCTGAAGGTTTTTTATGAAAAGTGTATGGTGGAGTTGAGAAGAAAGTGCTCAAATAAGGGAAAATTGTTCAGTTTCTGGGAGTAAAATAGCAACAACCTTCAAAAAACTTGGAAGAGTGATTCCCAGGCCAGACAAAAGAGTTAGTAAAGACTTAGAGTAGCTGAGTCTATAAAAATAGATTAAAGTCTAGGATTTTTAGAAGAATGGACAATGTTTTGCTCTTTTGTAGTAAATTTACTTTATATTGATTAGGTAGCCCAAATCAAACAAATGGATACTCTTGGCAAATTCCATTTTCTGAGG
>PVKC010038554.1:0-12730 GCA_004027635.1 Crocidura indochinensis
GAGGTTTCCTGGATCTTCATTTGGAGCTCATTGATGTTTTTTTTTTTTTTCCTTAGCTCTATAATTATGCTGATCACACTTTTCCTTGAGTTTTTTTACATCACCTACCCTACTCTCTCATTTCTGATTGTAGTTTTCTCATTTCAGCTCTCATACTCTCTGTGCGTTGCTGACTACCTGTGCCATCATTTCTTCAAGCTCAATGAACATCCTCACTATGGTGTCATCAAAGTAATTTTCTGAGGATTTAAAGAGCTAATTGCTTTGGTTGAGGCTTCCATGTTATTGCCTTTGCTCACTAACTTGGTGGGCTTTTTTTAATGAATTTTTTTTCCTGTTTTTCACACTCAGTTATATGTCATGTCACTGGATGAAAGCGGGCAGAAAAGGAAAAGAGCAACCCCAGTATAATTTCTCACAGCCTCCCAATGAGTCTACCAAGATTCAGCCTAAATACTAAAAAATCCAAAGAAGCCCATCACTGACATCTCTGGTCCTTTTCAGAATAGAGATAGATCCACTGGACCTTCACACTGGACCTCGATATTAATAAGCTCAGAGCCACAGCTCTTAAAATTAGACTTCCTCAAAGTCACACTGGGCTTGTTCATTTCCTTTTTCTGCCCATCTTCATCTAGTAACAGAAAATGTAACTGTGATCAGTGTGAAATTTGATAGCTAGAGTTGTCTGTGCACAATCATCTGTGCATCCATGCTCTTCGAGAGCTGTGGATCTGGGCTTATTATTTGATAGGGGTTCAGTGTGGGGGCTCTGGGACCTATAGTGGAAGTTGCCTCCACTCTGTAAAGGGCCAATGATATTAGTGAGGAAATTAATCTCACCAGGAAGGGCTGAGAAGTGAATAGAGGCTCAGGAGATGTGGTACTGACCCTTTCTGAGTGATTTTTTTTTTTAAAGCGGTGACACTGCATGAGAAGGTTGCTATTCTGCTAAGGTAAAAAGAATTAGAAACTCTAGCAATGTCTTTTCTTTCTTTCTTTTTTTTTTTTTGTTTTGGTTTTTGGGTCACACCCGGCAGTGCTCAGGGGTTACTCCTGGTTCCATGCTCAGAAATTGCTCCTGGCAGGCACGGGGGACCATATGGGGGCATCGGGATTCGAACCGATGACCTTTTGCATGAAAGGTAAATGCCTTAACTCCATGCTATCTCCTGGGCCCCTAGCAATGTCCTTTCTATTTTTCATTTTTTTTTTGTCTCAGGGGTCCTGGTGTTACTAAGTAATAGGGAGGATAATGAGATAAGTATAAGAACTAATATTTGGAATCATGTTCTAAAACATTAATTAAATATAGAACCTATGTATGCCTAAGAATAGAAATATGATTGCTTTATATATATTTTTAATAAACTAGTTTATTCACATCAATGTACAAAGTATCATTTCAACATATAATCGATACAAAAGCCATTCATGAGATAATTTATACTCTTGTTTTTGTGCTAAGTTCTTAAGATCCAATGAGCAATTTATATGTGCAACACATTCCAATCCAAGTGTGGCATTATTAAGTGCTCAAAACCATTTGTAGTTTAGTGACTCTCACAGAATAAACTCACAGAAAGCCTTTTTTTTTCCAAGAGCCTGGATTCCAGATTATAGTGGCATATATATATATATGCAATATATATTACAATATATACCATCTTCTTTAAAATTAAGATAGCTGTTCCTATGACTGATCCCACAATCAGTGCCAGAACCAAAAAAATAAATGTTAACTAGAACTTATAAAATTCTACCCCTAATCTCTTAAGAAGACCAGATTAATTATTACTCTTTCTATGACATGGAATATTTCTTCTTTCAATGGGCATAATTTTTGCTGCTGAACTGCCATCATTATTTCTTTTCTTTTTTTAATTTTAATTTTTTTATTTTTTATTTTATTTATTTATTTATTTTTTTTGGGGGGGGGTCACACCCGGCAGTGCTCAGGGGTTACTCCTGGCTCCATGCTCAGAAATTGCTCCTGGCAGGCACGGGGGACCATATGGGGCACCGGGATTCGAACTGATGACCTTTTGCATGAAAGGCAAACGCCTTACCTCCATGCTATTTCCCGGGCCCAGTTAAATTTTTATTTTGACCATATTGGCTTACATATCTTTCACAGTAGTATTTTAGGTGCATATTAACATTTAATCAGAAGAATTCCCATCACCAAATTTGTCCTCCCTCCACCCCCATTCCCTTCCTGCAACCCATATCCCCACCAACACCCTCCAAGCTGCTAGAGTAAGGGGTGCCCTCTGTGTCTAGCTTTCTACTAGTGATCACATATCTGTTTGGTCCTGGTACCCTCCCTTGTTTCCCCCTCTATTTGAGAGGCAGAGCTAGATAGTTCGAGTTATGTGGTTTTGTTTGAGGGAAAGAAAAGCAATAGAATGGGGTAGAAAATCAAATAAACTGAAAATGGGCGGAGTCCTTCTAGAGGCTTTCAACCTCAGTTTGAGAGAGGACAGGAAAAAAGGTAATTGAAACACCACACAATAGTCTTGGTTCTGAAATCAAACCATGCTGAAGTGCAAAAAGAAAAAGATAAAATTGCTTTATATTTTTAATATAGATAAAGAGTATTTTCTTTAAGATTTGCAGGGCACTCAGAATTTTCCTTCATAGTTATATGAGGAAGGAAAGTCCATGTCTTTTAGAAAATGTGTTACCTGATAGAAATACTTGATTTCAGGACAAAATCTGTGTTTGATATTTCTGAGGGCACATTTTTTTCCTTTTTTTTTTTTCCTTTTTTGGTTTTTGGGTCACACCCGACAGTGCTCAGGGGTTACTCCTGGCTCTATGCTCAGAAATAGCTCCTGGCAGGTACAAGGGACCATATGGGATGCCAGGATTCGAACCACTGTTCTTCTGCATGCAAGGCAAATGTCTTATCTCCATGCTGTCTCTCTGGCCCCAGAGGGCACATTTTCGTAAATTATCTACCTGTTCTCTCCACTGAATAATGTTTCTGGACCCATGTCAGTAAGTTTTTATGTGTATACACACGTGTGTGTGTGTGTGTGTGTGTGTGTGTGTGTGTGTGTGTGTGTGAATACCTGCTTGTAGACCGCCACAATTCTGAGAACTGCCAATCAGGCACTAGTAGGGATCTTGGATTCCAACTTAATTTTTTTCACCCATTGGTGCTCAAGAATTACTCCTGGCTCTGCACTCAAAAAATGCTCTTGGCAGGTTGGAGACTATAGGGGAGACCTGGAACTGAACTGGGTCCCTCCCGGGTCAGCCACATGCAAGGCAAATGCCCCACCGCTACACTGTCTCTCCGACCCCCAACTTAATTCTGATACACTCTACCCAGAGAGAAAACCAGATTCCATACATAAAGGACACAATAACCCTTTTCTTTAAGTACCAGTTGCCAGACTGTGTTTTTTACCATCTGACTACAGTTCAAATGTTCCCACCACTCACTCATAGACTTGAGATTCATGTAGAAACCCAGGCTGGTTAACTGTGTTGCTGACTAGCTATCAATCAAAGATCTTATTTGATTCATTTACCAGAACTCAAAGAATCAATTTATTCACTGGGTAACTGAATTACTATAATAAGGTATTAACAGCAGCAAGGTAGATTTATTAATTGGATAAGATATGGAGAGATTAATGACTTCTGTGACCTCTAAAATTCCATATGTTCTCCAATCAGAAAGCTTTTTAATGCCTACTCTTTTGGGTTTGTATGGAGGCCTCATTACTTTGACATTGACTGAATCATTGATTGGCAAAATTCAGTCTCAATATCTATCTTTAGAGATCTGGATTTTAGGACTAGAAGTTAGAAACCCTTAATCACATTATTTTTATTCTCCAGGCAATCAGTCCTCATCTTTGGGTACTTCCGACAGTTACCTCACTCCCATACCAAAAATATAATTTGATCACTCTTAACATCTAGGAAATGTCAAGGGTTTGGGAATCTGTGATCCAGGAACTTCATATAAGAACCAAATCAAAAAGTATATATTTTATTAGTCTGAATGATCAAAAGAATCTTTTAGGGGTATATTTTTAGGGGACACACTTGATAGTGTTTAGAGAGATATGATTCTTCTGTGAGGGGCAGTTGAGAATGTAAAGATTTCTCTTTTCTTGATGTCTCCAAGAGCTTATTATCAGGAAGATAATGATGGCTGAACCCTTAAACAGAAATATATGTGTAGATTTCCGGAGTATGTTTCAGAAGATCTTCATTAATACATTCCCATGGATATTTTTGACACTCCTATTCCCATCAGTTTGCAAACCTGCCTTTTCTAAGAATATTTTGTTTTTCTAATAGAATATGCAATTTGCAAGCATGCAGGCAAGTTGTTTTTCTAGGAGCTGTGTGTGCTATATGTCTCATCCTGCTGCCTTAATGTGAATAAAACTCTCTACTTGTCACCTTGTTGTTGATTGACTCAAGTGAGGAGCAGTGTGACCTTTGACAATAGCTGTGAGCAGTTAGGCTCCTCCAAACAGGACAGGATATAGCATTTATTATAAGAACTTGGCTTCCGAATAATTCTCTGGCCAAAACATTGACCACAGCTATAAAAGGACAAATAATGGTGAGAAAAGGGGATAAAGACTAAGGAGAGTGCAAAAAAGTCTACCAAGCAACTACGCAAGGCTATGCAGAAGGGAAGTTGGCTTTCTGTGAAAATTATACTGGGAAAATCTGGGGTGGGACTGGGGCTGTTATTCCTGAGAATCGGTTTCTCATTCTAGAATTCACTCAAATTAGACAGGTAAACTAGAAATATTTAGTAATGCCTGGATGGAAGATCTACAGAAATAAGGGTAGAGGCAAGGAGGGCAGTAAAGAACTCATTCAGATCTAAGAAAGGTCTAAGGTCAATGGTTATTTTAGATTGTGGAAATTGTCCTTTACTTGGGGGAATTTTTATTTTATTTTTTATTTTTTGGTTTTGGGGGTCACACCCATTTGATGCTCAGGGCTTACTCCTGGCTAAGCGCTCAGAAATCACCCCTGGCTTAGGGGGACCATATGGGATGCTGGGGGATCGAACTGCGGTCCTTCCTTGGCTAGCACTTGCAAGGCAGATACCTTAACTCTAGCGCCACCTGATCAGCCCGACTTGGGGAAATTTTTAATCTTTTCTACCAAATTCAACACAAGAACGTGGACTTAATTGTTCCCACAAAGCATTCAGTGGCCACAGGACATATGAAGTTTTTAAATGTGCCATAAAAGATGACAAGGGATTTCTTTATGACCAATTATAAGTTTTAAAGTTTTGTAGTTAGCTTTTATTTTATTTCATTTTATTATTTATTTATTTTTTGTAGTTAGTTTTTAACACAGACTCTCTGGGACCAAGAATGACAGTGTTGCTGATATTGCTTTTTATCAGGAAAAATTCACAGGATGGTCATGTGGTTGATGAGGTAACAAGGATTAGAATCAAACAAAAATCCTTTGAATTTATATTGCAGACTAATTCAGATGATCTAAACAGATATACAGTCAGTACTCTTCTGAACTATCTATATTGAGTGATTTAAAATTTGTTTCTCCCAAGCACACTGTTAGTCAAAGACTTAATGATAATATAAAGATAACTCCAATTTTTGATAGCCAGTCTTAAATTGCTATTGAGAATAGATTGGTAGTAAATATATCCTTTCGAGCCCTTATTTTTGTGTAAACTTTATTCTAGAACTAAGAATGTGAAATTGGTGGATGGATGGGTACTGGGAGTTAGTATCGCAAGTGCTTGCTCTGTGTACAGGCAATCTGAGTTCAATCCCTGGTACCCTAGATTGTCCCTTGTGCTCTGTCAGGAGTAACCCCTGAGTACCACCCAGTGTGGCCACCAAACAAAACAGAATTGTGAAATTAAAATGAATAAAAACATAATAAACATGTCAAATTTATTTGTAGATTTGACCATGTTAAAATTAAAACTATAACCTTTATTTAAAAACATCACGAAGGGAAATACAATAGATTAAAAGCATGTAAATACATAAAACTAGAATACTGAAGACATCATCAAAATGAGCTTATTATGTTCTTCTGCTGAATGTTTCAAAGGTACGAGACTTTAAAATTTATAGGTTAAAGGATGGGTTAAATTCCTGTAGAGGCATTGCATATTCTTTATAAAGATATTGCCTGTAAAAACCAAAATAAGTTATTAGTTGATGTATTTTATGAGATTCAATATTCAAGCTTATATTTTCAAAATTATAAAAAGGAACAAGGTAAAATAAAAGGCTAACTTTAGAAAATATTTTGTCAATAACTCTTATATAAATTAGTTTCCAAAAACAAATTTGAGATCAGCCAAATTTTTAGAGTAGTGACATAGTAGGTAGCAACTTAGAACCGAGCAATTTAGAACTACTCTCTTTCAAAAAAAAAAAAAAAAGGAAAAACAAAATTCAAGAGAGTCAGATATATGTTTGCAGTTTTTATTTAGAGAGATCCCAGAGTACCAAATGAGGTTGATATCTCCATAAGAGAGAGAGGAGAGGAGGAGGAGAGAGAGGAAGAAAGATATAGACAGAGAGAATGAGAGAGAGAGAGAAAGAGAGAGAGAGAGTGTGTGTGTGTGTGTGTGTGTGTAGCAGTTGTCTTGGATATAACTGGCCTCAGGTTCAATCCCTAGCATCTCTTATGATTCCTGAGTACTGCCATGTATAACTCAAAAGAGAAAGAAAGAAAGAGAAAGGAAGAGAGAAAGAGAGAAGAAAAAGAGTAAGAAAGGGAAAAGGAGAGAAAAGATAGAGAAAAGGAAAGAGAAATGAAAGAAAAGAAAAAGAGTGAGAAAGAAAAAAGAAAAAGATAAAAGGAAAGAAAGAGAAAAAAGAAGAAAGGAAGTAAAAGAATGAAAGAAAGAAAAAGAAAAATAGAAAGAAAGAAGAAAAAAAGAAAACTGGAGTGGGGAGAATTTTATAAGACTGGTCATTTTACTAACAAATTTTTCTTCTTATTACCAAGTTTGTTGCAATACAAGCATTAGAGGGGAATTTAGTATG
This sequence comes from Crocidura indochinensis, assembly GCA_004027635.1. Lineage (NCBI taxonomy): Eukaryota > Metazoa > Chordata > Mammalia > Eulipotyphla > Soricidae > Crocidura > Crocidura indochinensis. Next base: position 7,032 of record PVKC010038554.1, read on the forward strand.
TCACTATTTGGATATCTGATTTACTCATATCCTGTTTACACTTTAGAGGGAATTTAGACCTTGCCTGTTGTAATTTGCCCTGAATATACTTTACTGCCATCAACCACTTATTTGAGCACATCACATCTGGTTTGTGTGGTGTCCTTACCCAGTGTTTTGTGAAGAAGATCCGGCCACATCTCGTACAGTGTCTTTGTCCTTTTATGTACCATAACCGGAAACTTGGGACTATTTGGAAGGTTATTGTGTCACTGTTGAAAAGAAACTCGTCAGGTGAGATATAAGAGCTTTCAAAGGAAAAACATTGAAATAAAAGGTCATGTAAATACTTAAGGTACCATTTCTAGAACGAAAATTTGGGCCCGGCTATTACAGGGTCTTTCTTTGAAAAAGCTACTTTTAATTTCGTCTAATAAGGATTATTGTGCTGTTCCAGTCCAATACTCTCAACCTTCACTCTATCTTAAAATGGACACAGAAACTTTCTTATTAAATTAAGAAAAAAGCTTGTATCGAGAGAGAGAGAGAGAGAGAGAGAGAGAGAGAGAGAGAGAGAGAGTATAGCAAGTAGAACATTTGTCTTGCAAGCAATTGACCCTGCTTCCATCCTGGGCATCCTATAAAGGTGCCTAAACTCATTAAGAGTGATCCCTGGGGCCGGGCGGTGGCGCTGGAGGTAAGGTGCCTGCCTTTCCTGCGCTAGCCTAGGACAGACCATGGTTCGATCCCCCGGTGTCCCATATGGTCTCCCAAGCCAGGAGTGACTTCTGAGCACATAGCCAGGAGTAACCGCTGAGCATCACTGGGTGTGGCCCAAAAACCAAAAAAAAAAAAAAAAAAAAGAGTGATCCCTAAGTACAGAGTCAGGAGTAATCCTTGAGCATTGCTGGGTATGGCCCCCAAACGAACCCCCCAAATACCTATTTCAAAATTTTCATTAATTTTTGCTTGGAGATAGAAATTGGTCCAAGGCAAGGTTATCTTAAAATCTCTTACATTTACGCATCAACTAATATCTAATAAATTGCTGATTAAATCCCAGTTCCCTGCTTTCAAGAACTACAGGAATCTGTTTAGAAGCTGAAAAACAAATCAGCACAAAGCAATGGAATTATAAATTGTTATAAAATACTTTTGTTATAAAGCCTTCTTATGCTTGGATCTCTATCTTCTATAATTTATTATTTATTCATTGACTTTTAAATTCAGGTGGTAAAATGGATTTAATAATGTGACTTCCCAAACCTCAACTCTTGTGTATAACTCAGTCTTTGGACTATGGGGGAGTTGTACACAATTGTACACCTACACAATTCTCTCAGTGCTGTGGGGTCTAGAAGGAAGAAGCACTTCTGACTTTTTAGTTTTTGGCTACATCTTTGAGTGTGGAGCTTTGAAGAACAAGCAGATCCAGACAGTGAGGAATATGGTCAGAAGTACTCTGGAAGATTGAGAAGCTAAATACATCATGTTTTCAAGATGTCTGGATAAACTATGACACTTTTCCAGCAAACAAGCTGCTGGTGTGTTAGGAAGAAGCCAAAAGGTATTTGGGGCTGACCTGGGAACCTCACATTCCAAAGGTAGAGATGTAGAAATGGGGCGATTCATTGGTCTATAGGTAAGCCAGGACGTGAAGACAATTTTATTGAAGAAAATCTGGAAGAGAAAAAAAGAAATCCTTGAAATACAAATTTTAAAATATTCAATATATGTAGCATAGTTTAATGTGTTCAAATAAAAGGTTACTAATTCAATGTCTGTAAAGATCAGGCTATGATCCCAATTTAGATCATTTAAGTTCTTGTGGACAAGGAAGAGAAATTCCAACAGATAATAGAATGTAGCCATAGAGTCTAGAATCTCTAGAGACATGTGTTCATTTGTTCATTGAAATAAAACATCAAATTGCTTTCCATTTGACTTTTAGAAAAAATTCTGGGGAAGAAGGGGATGGAGAGTTAGCACAGCATTAGGACATTTACTTTATACGTGACCAACCCAGGAGATGATGTTTTGATTCCTGGCATCCCATATGATCTCGAGTCTGCAGGGGTGCTAACTGAATGCAGAGCCAGGAGTAACCAGAGTGCCGCCAGGTGTGACCCCCCCCCCCAAAAAAAAAGAAAATTCTGGGGAAGAAAAATCATTTAGAACTACTTAGGGTAAAATTAATCCCCTAAGGAGATTTTTTTTAAAAGATAATTATTGTAACGTTTAAAAATGTTTTGTGGGGGGCCGGGCGGTGGCGCTGGACATAAGGTGCCTGTGCTAACCTAGGACGGACCACGGTTCGATCCCCCGGTTCCCCATATGGTCCCCCGTGCCTGCCAGGAGCGACTTCTGAGCGAATAGCCAGGAGTAACCCCTGAGCGTCACTGGGTGTGGCCCAAAAACAAAAACAAAAACAAAAAAGGTTGTGGGGCCCAGGAGATAGCATGGAGGTAAGGCATTTGCCTTTCATGCAAAAGGTCATCGGTTCGAATGCCATGCCTGCCAGGAGCAATTTCTGAGCATGGAGCCAGGAGTAACCCCTGAGCGCTGCTGGGTGTGACCCAAAAATCAAAACAAAACTAAACTAAACAAAATGTTTTGTATAATCTCTGAATTGAAATACATTTTCTTCTTGATTGGTGACTTCAAATACTTTGAAAACACTAGATAAAAAGTTTGGGGTGGAGGTACAATGGGTCAGGAGCTTGTCTTGGACCATGGCTTACCCAAGTTTCATCTCTAGCATCCCATATAATTCCCTGAGCCACCCCCCACCCCCAAGAGTGATTCCTGAGTACAGGGATAGGCATAATCCCTTAAGAACTTCTGGGTGTGACCCAAAAACAAATAACAACCAGAAAAACCATTAGATAAAATGTATAACAGTAAATTAAAAATATATATTTTTTGTTTGATTTGGTTTAGGGTCACACTCATAGGTGACCAGAGTTTACTCAGCAGGATTAGGGGACTATATGGGATGCCAGAAATTGAACCCGGGTCCTTCCCGGTTTGGCAGCATGCAAGGCAAACACCCTACTACTGTGCTATCACTCTAACCCCCTAAAAATTATATTTTTGTGTTAACCAATTGAAGGTGTATTAGGGGATTTAATCCAGGTCTGCTGAGTAAAAAGCAAGTGCTTTACTTGTATTATCTCTTTGGTTCATGATAGAAAAAATAACTTGGTGCTTGGGGGACTACAACTAGCAGTGCTCAGGACTAACTCCTGGCTCTGTGCTCAGGAATTACTCAAGATGGGGCTAGGGGACTATATGGGATGCCAAGTATCAAACTGGGGCCTGTGGCATGCCAGGCAAAAATCCTACTTGCTATATTTTCTCTCCAGCCCTTATGATAGAAATTCTTTTTTGGTTTTTGGGCCACACCCAGTGACGCTCAGGGGTTACTCCTGGCTATGCGCTCAGAAGTTGCCCCTGGTCTGGGGGACCATATGGGGCACCGGGAAATCGAACCGCGGTCCGTCCAAGGCTAGCATGGTAAGGCAGGTACCTTACCTCCAGCGCCACCGCCCGGCCCCCAGAAATTCTTATCAAAAACTTCTGAAAGCTTTCATGATTATGGAATTAAAATACAGGAATAGTATCAATAATTAGTATGCTGGAAAGAAGTCTTTCAAATTAAAAGGATTTTCTAAGTTATTCTCTCCAAATTCTTATGATTATATTTTAATCCACAATTGTAACATATTTCTCTAAGTAGAATTAATTATTTCAGAGAGATGATTAAAATAAAACAAAACAAAGGACTTTTAAAAATAGGTATCAGCTTCCTACCATGGACTGGTTCTCCTGATCCTCATCTCCATCATCTCTGTGTATTATAACCATACTATGTATTATTTTTCTTATACCAAAATGATTAAGATTATTCTAGGTCTCTCCCTAACTCCTTTTACTCAGCACAATAATCTCCAAATCCATTCATGTATAAGCACATTTCATGACTTCGTTTTTACTAACAGCTGCATAGTATTCCACTGCGTAGAAGTATCACAGTATCTTTAGCCACTCATCTGTGCTCAGGCACTTGGGTTGTTTCTAGATCATGGCTATTGTAAATAGTGCTGCAACTAACAGAGGAATGCAGAGGACTTTTCTGCATGGTGATTTTGGGTTCCTAAGGTATATCTTTAGGAGTGGTAATGCTGCATCATATGGAAGCTCATGGTGACAGTGATCATTCTGGACAAGAACTGGGTGATGAAAGGGGATAAAGTGATATGCATTGTACTTCTTAATTAGGAATAGTGCAAACTACAGTGTCAAAAAAGAAAAGAGAAATGAAATGCTTGCCCAGAGGCAGGCAGGGAAGGGTAGGCAAGAGGGGAAACTGGGGACATTGGTGATGGGAAATATGCTCTATACTCCAAACTAAAATGTCTAAAGGGAAAAAATGGAAAAGAAAGATAAAGATAGAAGAAAAACGTATGCCCCAGAGACTGGAAGGGAAGGGGGCAACAGGGAAGGTGAGAGGGAAATTGGGGACATTGGTGGTGGGGAACATGCACTGGATATTGTATGACTGTAACTCAATAATGTACAATTTTATCCGTGGATAAAAACAATTGTATTATGAACAATCTTGTAATCATGGTGTTGAAATCAAATAAATTAAAATAAGTAAATAAATTTTGCAGCCTCCAAAAAAAATTAAATAGGTGTTAAGCAAGCATGGTTTCTGGCCATGGTTATGTGTGTTTCTGTCTGTCTGTTTGTTTCTCTCTCTTTTCTTTGTTTCATTTGGGGGGTCACAGCTGGCAGTGCTCAGGGATTATTTCTGGCTCTGCACTCAAAGATCACTCCTGGTGGGTTCAGGGGCCATATGAAACGCCAGTGATGGAGCCTGGGTTGACCACAAGTAAGAAAAATGACCTCCCCACTGTACTCTCACCACAGCTTAATACAGTTATTTCTTGATTTTTTTTCCTGGTCTTTGTACGTTGGCTCTTTTTTTTTTTTCCTACATCAGTGGGGATGACATCAACATCATGGGATTTTGAAAGTTTTTGAAAGTTTTTGAAGATGCTCTAGGCCACACATTGATTGTATGTTCTATGCTAGCAAATTTCTCTTAGTAAGCTTGCTAAGAGAAATATCTTCACATTTTCTTATTCATTTTCAATGTCCTAGATAGAGTGGGTCTTTGGTGACAGAAAATAATGTTCTTGATGTTGATATTTTTTTCTTTTTTCTTTTTTTTTGTTTTTGTTTTTGTTTTTGGGTCACACCCGGCAGCGCTCAGGGGTTACTCCTGGCTCCATGCTCAGAAATTGCTCCTGACAGGCACGGGGGACCATATGGGGCACCAGGATTCGAACCGATGACCTTTTGCATGAAAGGCAAACACCTTACCTCCATGCTATCTCCCGGGCCCCGATGTTGATATTTTTAGACTTCCACTCAATCTTTTGCAGCAACTAGTAATATCAGCTGAACATAAAGCAACACTTTTAAAGATTATACTGGGATAAAATAGCAATGTCTCTTACCTGAGTTATAATTCCACATTGATTAACAGGATAAATAAATTGAAGTTCATTTGCATGCACGTGAATTGCAGGACAGTCAGTTCCCAGAAATAATTCTCCAGGTCCTACCAACTCATTACTATGAAATAATGTTCTCTGAACTGTAACAGTAAAATAAAAACGAGTGCATTGCACTGACACTGTTAAAAGAGG
>PVKC010038555.1:0-12737 GCA_004027635.1 Crocidura indochinensis
AAAAAAAAAAAAAAAAGAGGAAGGAGAGAGCCTAGGAAATCAGAAACTTCTTCTCTCAGCCCACAGCCTGGGCACCTTGGTCTCCTGCTCTCGGACTTACTTCCGAACGACATCCTTGGCCATCTCTGAGATCTGGCTCCATTCCTCCTCCGGGAACTCAAAGCTGCCTGTCATGATCTTTTTCCGCATGTCCTTGGGGATAGTCCGGCTATGGTGTTTGGAGTAAAAAGGTGGATATCCACATAACATCACATAGATAATCACCCCGAGGGACCACAAATCACAGCTCTGGAAAAAGATAAAAAGAAAACTGTCACTCATAGCTGAGACAGTCCTCAAATCAAAGCCTTGGGGACTGGCCCCCAATGGACACTGACTTAAACTCCCAGACACTCAGTGGAGACAAGAAGAGCCACATGTCTAAGAGAACTAGTGTATCTTGCCATATATTTTTTTTCTTTTTTGTTTTTTTGGGCCACACCCAGTGACGCTCAGGGGTTACTCCTGGCTATTCGCTCAGAAGTCGCTCCTGGCAGGCACGGGGGACCATATGGGGAACCGGGGGATCGAACCGTGGTCTGTCCTAGGTTAGCGCAGGCACCTTATCTCCAGCGCCACCGCCCGGCCCCTCTTTTTTGGTTTTTGGGCCACAGCCAATGATGTTCAGGAATTACTCCTAGCTCTGCGCTCAGAAATCACTTCTGGCTTGGGGAACCATATGGGACTTGGGGATTGAACTCAGGTCCATCCTGTGTTAGCCATGTGCAAGGTAAATGCCCTACCACTACACTATTGCTCCAACCCCTCTCGCTGTATTTTTTTTTTTTTTTGGTTTTTGGGTCTCACCCGGCAGTGCTCAGGGGTTACTCCTGGCTCCATGCTCAGAAATTGCTCCTGGCAGGCACGGGGGATCATATGGGGCACCGGGATTCGAATCGATGACCTTTTGTATGAAAGGCAAACGCCTTACCTCCATGCTATCTCCCGGGCCCCAAGTTTCCAGTCTTTTGAGCAAAAACTTTTAAGAATAAATTGATCACAGTGCAGAGGGACTCTACAGCAGATAAGTCCCTTGCCTAGCATGAGACTGACCCAGGTTCGACCCATATGATTCCCTGAGCACCAAAGATGTGGCCCCAAACCAAAAACAAGAGAGTGACTTGGTCCCATCCCAGGGGACCATTGCCTACTCCTGGAGGAGGGACTTCGCCTACCTTGTTATAAGTATAGGGTGTGGGCGAGGTAGGTATGACGCCAGATCTCTCCTTTTGATGCCGTCTTTGTGCCTCCAAAACCTGTGAGAATCAGAAAGAATCAAAGAGGACAAACTGCTGAAGATCATGCCGCTGTCCCCCACCCAGGGAGCAGGAATCGCTGGAAGGCTGAGCCCACCATCCTGCCACTCCTATCTGCACAATTTGCTGCTTATGCAGCTACACAATAACAGCAAGCTGAGCTCACAGGCAGTTGGTGCTGCAGCCTGACAGAAATGGCAAAAGCTCACCTGAGGTGCTACATAGTAAGGGGTGAACTGGGGTGTCATCAAGTCTCCTTGGTCAATTTTGGCAAACCCAAAGTCACACAACTTCACTGGGGCATCCTAAAGGGAAATAGAGGAGAGTTATTTTTGCAGTTCTTAGTCAATATTCACTAGAAATGCAAGTGCAGGAAGGTTCCTCAAGCTCTCCCTGGGTTCTAGCTAAGATCTAAGCCCAAGGAGCATGTCTCTGGGTCTGGAGACAATGATTCCTACCAGAAACTGGTTCCAGGGAAAAGAGAAGTAGGAACTCTCCTCACTCACAACTCACCTTTCCTTGGAGAGAGAAACCTTTCTCAAAACACTCCTTTCTTGGAGTTCTGGAGGCATCTAGGTGGTTCTTAGAGAACCACGTGGTGCTGGAAATTGAACCCAGGATCCCACACATGCAAATCATTATTGAGCTGCATCCATAGACTTTCTTTTGTCTTCTTCTTCTTTTTTTTTTTTTGTTTTTCGTTTTTGTTTTTGGGTCACACCCGGCAGTGCTCAGGGGTTATTCCTGGCTCCATGCTCAGAAATTGCTCCTGGCAGACACGGGGGACCATATGGGGCACCGGGATTCGAACCGATAACCTTTTGCATTAAAGGCAAAGGCCTTACCTCCATGCTATCTCCCGGGCCCCTGTCTTCTTCTTTTTATCCCTCTGTTTTGTTTTGGGCCATACCCAGTGGTCTTCAGAGCCTACTCCCAGCTCTGTGCTATTGAGTACTCAATCCTGGCTGTGCTCAGAGTACCCTGCAGGGGGCACTGCCCAGGCTTTCTGCATGCAAAGCATGTACTCCATCTCTCTTTCTGAGTTACCCAACCAGCCCAAGAACTTAGTCTTCTACTTTAAAATTTTCTAATTACAGGGGCTGGAACGGTGGCGTATGCGGTAAGGCTTCTGCCTTGCGCACTAACCCAGGACGGACTATGGTTCGATCTCCAAGCATCCCATTTGGTCGACAGAAGTGATTTTTTTTTTTTTTTTTTGGTTTTTGGGCCATACCCGGAGTTACTCAGGGGTTACTCCTGGCTATCTGCTCAGAAATATCTCCTGGCAGGCACGTCGGGATTCGAACCAACCACATTAGGTTCTGGGTTGGTGGCTTGCAAGGCAAATGCCACTGTGCTATCTCTCCGGCCCCCAGAAGTGATTTCTTAGTACATAACCAGGAGTAACCCCTAAGCATCACAGGGTATGGCCCCAAAACCAAGAAAATAAAATAAAATTTTCTAGGGCCGATGGAGTTTGTCTTGCATACAGAAGGACAGTGGTTAGAATCCTGGCATCCCATATGGTCCCCGAGCCTGCCAGGAGCAATTTCTGAATATATAGCCAGGAGTGACCCCTGAGCACCAAAAATAAAAATAAAATAAAATAAAATAATTTTATTTTCTAATTACAGAAGCTGAAGCAATAGCATAGCAGAAAGGGTGCTTGCCTTGCATGTGGCTGACCCGATTCAATCCCCAGCATCCCATATGGCCGCTTGAGCCCTGCAGAAGTGATCTCTGAGCACAGAGCCAGGAGTAACAATGAGCACTGCTGAATATGATTTATAACCAATAAACAATTGTTGTTCTAATTATATCTACATGACCAGTAAAGGCAACACTAAAATCAAAACTGACCAAATGTCCCAACTCTTGATCAACATATCCCATCATTTTAGAAGGCTGCTTCTCTCTACACATCAGCCTCATGATAACCAGAGCAAAATAGTTGTGGACATGGTACACTAGTTAGGGGTCAAAACTGGATAGAACAATGTACCTTACCAAGGTTCACAGCAAATCTTACTATTAAGGTTTTTTTGCTTTGTTTTGTTTTGCTTTGGGGCAATACCCAGTGGCCCTCAGGGGCTAGGCCATTGATGACTAACCTTTTGAGCCCGAGTGCCCAAACTGCCGCACAATGCCCGGTCCTCCCAATGGCCAGTCTGGCCCTGTTGCCAGGTGAGCTGCAAAGCAGACACCAGCACACTCGCCTCCTGCTGTGCCGAATATCTTAACTGTGGACCTTCCCGTGCCAGCTGCAAGGCCTTCTCGTGCCACCGCAGGCACTCGTGCCATAGGTTCGCCATTGAGGCTCTAGGCTCAGAAATCGCTCCTGGCAGGCTAGGGGACCTATATGGGATGCCAGGAATCGAACCTAGGTCTATCCTGGAATGGACATGTGCAAGGCAAACACCCTACCACTGTGCTATCTCTCCAGTCCCTCACTATTAAGTTTTAAATACATAACAGCATTTTGGTTCCTGACTTTCCCAAGGGAAAGTAACTTCCTTTAAATAATATCCAAAATATCAGGTCTTACAAATACATACAAGGTGTATCCCAAATAAACAACAACAGGGTTGCACTGCAACTTCCCTGAGATCAAGTCAAAGATAAGTGAGAAAGAGAAGTGTTCGAAGCACCCCAGCCTATACTGCATTAGGGGCTCAAGAGGATTCACCCATGCCTGTTTGTTCCTCAAAGAAATTCAGGGTGGCAGCACCGCAATGCAATGCCGATCTCCTTACCAAAGAGTTATCCTTGAAGAGCAGATTTTCCGGCTTGAGGTCTCTGTGCGCAATGTTTAAGGAGTGACAGTGCTGCAGAGCCAGAGCTATCTGTGAAGGACATAAGGGCAGGGCATGTCTCAGAGGAGGGAACTCCATGGTTAAGAGTTTCCACACTGTAGGATACAACAGGGCTGTCCTGAATCAGTCAACCCAGGCTGTGGCTGGCTTGCGGTTGGCACTTTGCATTTGTGCTTTTCATAGGCCTAGCCCACTGAGAGATCTCTCCAGACCCCTGGTTTTCCATTTTAAGGAGAAATTAAGCCTTTGACGGTCAAGATGGAAGTGAGAACAAGCAGAAGTGAGAATATTTATGTTTTTTATAAAACACACACAAAGGAAAATGTGACAATAAGTCAAGTCCCTCATCAGAATGAACGGATAGTTTACCCCTATCAGGAACGGGGAAATTCAATGTTCCCACTGGTATGTATCTGAACCCTTGACAAGCGTGAGAGGCCAAGACTGCCTCTGGTCCATGATGAGAACAAGAAGCGAGCAGTGCATCTGACTTGTGATGAGTAACAGGTGAGCACCACATCTGGCTGTGATGGACACCAGAAGGGAGCATATTCTGGGGAGCGCAACTTCCAGCCTGTCTTCAGAAAAAGTTAAGAGTTTTGCACGTGCTATTCCAGTTTTTCACCCTGGAAATGTTGCTCAATAGGTAAACCTGAAGGTGGTGTTACTTCGGGAGGATATGGGGTGTGGGACACACCAGGTAGTTGTAAGGGCTTACTACTAGCTCTATGCTCAGGAATTACTCCTGGTGGCCTTCAAGGGATGATAGTGATGTGGGGGGGGGGGGGCACGGTTTGAACCCAGGTTAGTTCACCATGTGCAAGGCAAATATTCTACCCACTGTACTATTACTCTGGCCAAAGAGCTTGTATTTTGTTTTTTGGAGGGTGGGGTTACTCCAGGCTTTGTGGGCTCTGAAATTACTCTTGGCAGTGCTTAAGGACCATACCGGATGCTGGAGATCGAGAATTCATGTTGGCCGTGTATAAGGCAAATGTCACACCAGCTATGCTATTTCAGTGGTCCCGCAAAGGGCTTATTTTAAAGATTCTCATATCATCCTTTAATTCCTATTTCAAAAAATGAAAGATATCATTAAAAAGGGAGATCCAGAAGCTGGAACACTAAGGAGTCTGCCTTGTCAGCGCTAGCCTAGGATGGATCAAAGTTCCATACCCTGGTATCCCATATGGCCCCCCAGGCTAGTAGCAATTTCTGAGCGAAGAGCCAGGAGTAATCCCTGAGCGTCACTGGGTGTGGCCAAAAAACAAAAATAAAAGGGGGGGATTCCAAAGAGATAGTAGAATGGATAAGGTATTTTTGCCTTGCATGAGGCAGACCCAAGTTTTGTTTGTTTGTTTGTTTTGGATTTTGGGCCACACCCAGTGATGCTCAGGGGTTACTCCTGGCTATGTGCTCAGAAATTACTCCTGGCTTAGGGGACCATATGGGATACTGGTGTATAGAACCATGGTCCATCCTAGGTTAGCACGTGTAAGGTAGATGCCCAACTGCTTGCACCACCACTCTGGCCCCAGACCCAAGTTTAATCTCTGGCATCCCACGTATAGTCCCTGAGCCAGACAGAAGTGATTTCTGAACACAGAGCCAAAAGAAACAAGTGAGCACTACCAGGTGAGGCCAAAAGCAACAAAATAAAACAAATCCATAAAACCTAAGTGAAGTAAGTTTTACCTCTTCTTCAGCTCTCTCAGTGTGGAATTGACGTCACATTCCAAATCTCAAAAAATGCTTAAAACTCAAGGAAAATTCCTTCCTACTACTTCCCTTCCTTTTCTGTGTGTGTGTGTGTGTGTGTGTGTGTGTGTGTGACAGAGAGAGAAAGAGAGAGAGAGACAAAGACAGAGAAGAGAGAGGAAGAGAGGGAGAGAAGAAAGGAGAGAAAAGAGAAATAGAGAAGGGAGAGGAGAGAGGAGGAACGAGCAAGTGAGCGAGGTCCTGAAGAAGTGAGGAGAGAAAAACTGGGACCATACCCAGTGGTACTTCAAGGAGGCCATTCCGAGATTAAGAGCCAATTCAGGGGCCAGAGAGATAGATAGTACAGTGGGTAGACACTTACTTGGCACATCACCAATTTCAGTTCAGGACCCAGTGCCCATCTGGTTTCCTGAGCACTGCAGGAGTAATCCCTAAGCAGAGACCCAGGAGTAAACCTTGAGCATTGCTAGATATGGCCTCCAAAATAAATAGAAACAAAGAATTGACTGAGTAGCATTTCCTGTTTGTCTCTGGCTTACTTATTTAGCCTGAACACAGGTTAATTTTTTTTGGTTTTTTTTTGGATCACACTCTGTGGCGCATAGGGATTGCTCCTAGTGGGGCCAGAGAGAGCATGGAGGTAAAGTGTTTGCCTTGCATGCAGAAGGTTGGTGGTTCGTTTCCCAGCATCCCATGTGGTCCCCTGAGCCTGCCAGGAGTGGCTTCTGAGTGTAAAGCCAGGATTAACCCCTGAGTGCTGCCGGGTGTGACCCAAAAACAAAACAAAACAAAACAAAACAAAAAAAAAAAGAAGTCACTCCTGGCAGGCACGGGAGACCATATGGGATGCTTGGATTCAAACCACCATCTGTTCAAATCAGCTGTGTGCAAGGCAAACAACCTACCACTGTGCTGTCTCTTCGGCCCCTGTTAAATTATTTATCTCATAATAAAATGTGATGTCAAATTGGAAAAAAATATACTCAGAAAATACTCAGAATTGTAAATATCTCAGAATATTATAATCTTTAGGAATGCAAGAAAAGTAACTCACAAATTAAAGTATCTTAGGCACAATTATTTCAAAACATGCTTTTACACCATATAATCTTTCAGGTGAAATAGGCATTTTTTTTTTTTTTTTCATTTGAAATAGGCATTTTACCTCAAATAGTTCTTGGAAGTTCTAAGTCTAAAGATATCTACAACCCAACCACAAACTATTTGTAATCATGGTGCTTAAATAAAAATATTTAAAAATAAATTAATAGGGGCCGGGTGGTGGTGCTGGAGGTAAGGTGCCTTCCTTGCCTGCGCTAGCCTAGGACGGACCTCGGTTGGATCCCCTGGTTTCCCATATGGTCCTCCAAGTCAGGAGCTACTTCTGAGCGCATAGCCAGGAGTAACCCCTGAGCGTCACCGGGTGTGACCCAAAAACCAAATAAATAAATAAATAAATAAATCTACAGTCCATGAAGGAGTTCAGATTATCTTTTTTCTTTCACATTTCATTTAAAAAAAAATGAGGGGGGGGGCATACCTGGTAATGGTCAGGGATTGCTCCTGGTAGGTTCTGGGACCACATGGGGTGCCAGGGATCAAACCCAGGCCAGCCATGTGCAAGGCAGATGTCCCACCTGCTGCATATGCTGTGGCTCCAACACCCAATTTTATTTAAATCCCCCAGGGGCCTGAAAGCCATTTCAGAGCACAGTTCATACCCTGCCCCGAGCAGAAAGGTAGGGTTTTCTCCTGTCAGCATCTTTTCTGATCGCATAACAAAGCAGGCAATGAGAGATCAAATAGAGCTTTCTAGTAAGCTTTCTTTTATTCCCCCAAATGAAATTGTGCTGGTTAACCAACATAGTTGGCAGCTTGGTTGGTACCCGGGGTTGAACTTGCCTGCTTTGTTACTTGGCTGGCTTGCTTCTCTGTAAAGTGCCGGTGCTGGCTGATTCTGTGAAATAGCTCTCCCCCTTCCATCATCTCCATTACAATTAAGAGTCGAGCCCTGTTTGAAAGCATTTGATTTTGTTAAGTTTAAAAAAATTTTTTTAAATCAACCCAAAGCATTAAGTAGCTAATCCAAAGGTATTCCCAACAGTGTATAGCTAGTTAATAGTCTAGCCCTCCAAAGCCTTCTCAGAGTTCAAACACCGAGTAATTACCAATGAGGCAGTAGGGATAAAGAAAAGTCATAACCTAAGCCCTTTGGTGAAACTGCAGTGGGAACAGAAAAATGAGCTCTGAACAGTGATCCCTTCCTCTGAAGACTCTCAACTTACTAGATGCTCAGGTGGTAGTGCTCTTGTAAGTGCAGTGTTGTTTCGTATTTGTCAGTCAAAAGACTGAAAACACAGTATGTTTCTCTCTGTGTAGAAGTGAACTCCATGTCACCTGGTTATGTGCTATACTATTTTGGTCAATTACTCATCTACTATGTCTCTGTACTCCCCCACAACACAAGTTTTCAACGTGGCCCATAAAATGCCCAGCAACAACTAGAGAGGGTTACAACATTACTAATAGAAAAACTTCTCATGGTCTAAAAAGAAAAAGAAAAAAAAAAGCTATATTTGGTTACCATTCTTTGATATAAACGTTTCCAGCTTCCATCCAAATGCTTTCACCAACAGAGCAGTTACCAGAAATAATCATTTGATTTCCCATTGTTTTTACAAATCCACCTTCTTTCTCCACCTAGAAAACTAACAGCTCTCTTTAAGTCCTCGCACCCTCATAAGGCTACGAGACACATCAGCTCCACAGCCCAGAGCTAGTAGCTCCCTTCCTCTGCCATGCCAAAGTCCTTTATAAAGATCTCTCCTTAGGGTCTACCACTGTACTTTGGTCAAAGGTTTATTTACCTCTCAGTCTCCCCAACTGTATTCAAATGCCACCACAGGCTTGCCAGACATTTTCTGTTTGTTTGTTTGTTTGTTTGTTTATTTGAGGGGGCCACATCCAACAGTGCTCAGGAGCTACTCTTGGCTCTAGGCTCAGGGGACCTATATGTGGTACCAGGGATCAAACCTGGGTGGGCTATAAGTAAGGAAAGAGCCTTCCCTCCTATATTATCTCTCCAGCCTGATTTCTTCCTTTCAAAGGAAGAAATATGGGCTCCTTGTCACAATGCTCTCTCAGACTTTGCCTAGAATAATATTTGGTCTCCTTTCACTGATTTGAAATAGAATGTGCTTTAATTCCACACTGAGTGCTTTTAAAGAAGACAGAGTGGTCACGATAATCACGAGTACTAGAAGCACAAACAGGGCATAGCTGAAATAATACTGGCAATGAATGGCTTAACTGTTGAGGCTGAGTGCTGGCTACTTGGGGAGTCATTATTTATTCTGCTGGTACAAATGTTTGGAATTTTCCAAAAGTAGAGGAAAGAGAACAGGCAAAGTAGGAGAGAGATCGAGAGAAGGCGAGCGGAGGAAGAGTGAGAGCAGTTATAGGGGAGACAGGTAGAACTTTCCACTCAGCACCAGACAGCATGTAGGGAAAGGGACATGTGTCAATGCCTATGGGATCTTACCTGGGGCTGGACTCATGAGGAAACTGTACACTGTTAGCAAAGACTTCAATAATTTGAACAATATTCGGGTGTGTGGCACACATCATGTGAAGGCGAACCTTTAAAAGAACAGAGGGCATTTCTGTGAGAACGTCAGCATTATCTCCCCAGACCCTACCCCGAAGCTGACCATACTATGCTGAAGGGTATATACCTCTTACTAGGAAAACCCTATCATCTTCAGGAATTGAAAAAAAAGTAAAGGGGTCAAAGCAATAGCACAACAGGTTGGGCATTTGCCTTGCATGTGGCCATCCCAAGTTTCGATCCCCAGCATCCCAGATGGTCCCCCAAGCCTGCCAGGAGTAATCTCTGAGAACAGAACCAGGAGGAACCCCTAAATGCTGCTGGGCGTGGTCCAAAAACCAAAATATAAAAAGTTTTGACAAATGATTTACTTCATTTTTGCTCTCCATAAATAAAACTTTCCAATAGATTTACTTTACGTTCTCATTAGTAAAATTAAAAAACTATGTCATTAATCCATTCTATTTCAAAAATGATTGCTTTCTCTTGGCAAAAGACTACATTTTTCACTGTGCATGCCATTAATACAGCACAACCAGGCAACTTAAAACAAAGGCTTCCTACTACACATTTTCAAGGCTTTGCTCACTGCTCTCTTCCCTGCATTCTTGTCTTTAGCCCTGCAGGACCTTTTTCCCAACAATCAAAAGTGGAAATAAGCCTGAATATTTCAAGATACAAGATCATGTTGGCTGAAAAGCATAAAAAAGCAGCAAAAGGAATCAAGAGAGATGAAAGAATGCCTCATACAGAATACCAACACAAATAAGGAAGTATAGTTAAATGTGGGGACAAAAATCCTGTGTGTCTGTATCCTCCCCAGGAAGCTGCCTTGCTGGTGAAAAGAAGAATTCATGGGCACTTCAAATATTTATGCAGCCAGGCAAAGAAGGGTCATACCTCATTTCTGGCTTTTGGACGATCAAGAAGAATTTTTAGTGCAAACCGTTCTTGGGTAGATTTCTTCACACAGACTCTAGAATTGGAGAAGAAAAAAATTCAATCAGCCATCGTTTAGGTCACAGTAAAAGCTGATTTAAAAGCTTTTCCTGTAAGTAAGGAACCGTGCCTGCATGTGACCTTGCAAGCATACAGTGATGAGCTCAAGTCCCTGGTGTCCCTTTTGCACCTGGGGAAATCCTGGCAGCTCTGCCACAAAAGCAACCAAGTAGAAATAAGGAAGAAGAAAGGAGGAGGCAAAATAAGAGAAGGGCAAGAGGTGGCAGAGAACATTTTGGTGCATAGGAACAAACAGGCCTCCAAGTGTGGAGCAGAGGCAGAGAAAACTCAAAACTGGCCGCAAAGAGGGAGGGGTCTGTTCTGGCTACAGGCGACTGAGTGACTCCACCGCCTCAATAACTTTTATTCTATTGTAGACAGTGTAACTTGGATGCTTTTAGTTCTTATTTAAGACATATTCCAGGGTCAGGGAGCTCTATCAAGTAGTAGAGTACATGCCTATCTCTTCAATTCCTAGCTCCAAATAGTTCCCAACAAGGCCAGGTGTAGCTCTGGTGGCCTCCCCAGTAGCAGTGGGTCTGAGAATTAAAAGGGGAGGCCATGTGACCCCTCTACATGTGCCATATATTCATATACATATCTCATATGCACTGACCCTTCTCAGGCTAATTCCATCAGAGCACAGTGGTATCTTTTGGGGGTAGGGAGAGACAGAAACGGCCAGGCTCAGGGGTTACCACTGCCCTTACTGCACTCAGGAATCAATCCTGGCAGGCTCAGGGGACCACATGGGATGCCACGATTGAACCCGGTCGGCCGAACGCAAGGCAAGCACCCTCCCCGATGTATTGTCACTCCAAGTTTTATCTTACCTGACTGGCCCACTAATTCCAGCTCCCAGCTTCTGAGTCCAATTGATACTGTATTCCTCTAAAATGGAGGTTTCCTATGCAAATGAAAGGAGAGGAAAGAATGAAATTCATTTACTGTAAGACAACAGAGAATCTAGAATCGCTATCTCATCTATTTTTTTTTTTTTTTGGTTTTTTTGGTTACTCCTGGCTATTCGCTCAGAAGTCGCTCCTGGCAGGCACGGGGGACCATATGGGGAACTGGGGGATCGAACCGAGGTCAGTCCCAGGTTAGCGCAGGTAAGGCAGGCAGGTACCTTACCTCCAGCGCCACCACCCGGCCCCCTCTATCTCATCTATAGAGAACCTGTTAATTAAGTAGTTTGTGTTATATAAGGCTTGTAATTAGACTTTTTTTCCTGCAGTAATAAAATTTATGTTTGATGAACTTCCTTTTTTCATAGACACAAAGTTGTTCGTGATTAATTTTCAGTCATACAACACACAATACCCTTCAAAAGTGCATACCACTTGTACCAACGTCCCCAGATTCCCTCCTGCCATCATGTAATGAAGACATTTTTGTCTGAATGACAAAGTTAGGCATTCTTTTTCCAGAACACACCTGGTGGTACTCAGGGCTAGCTCCTGGCTCTGTGTTCAGGGATCACTCCTGGTGGGCTTGGGAGATGGTGTGGGATACCAGAGATTGATCCTGAATCAGCTGGAGGCAAGGCAAACGCCCTACCTGCTGTACTAGCTCTCCAGCCCATAGTTAGGCTTTTTCTTTTTTTTTTTAAACTAATATTTTATTTATTTAAACACCTTTATTATAAACATGATTGTGGTTGGGTTTCTGTCATGTAAAGAATACCCCCACCACCAGTGCGGCATTCCCATCACCAATGTCCCAATTCTCCCTCCTCCCCTCCCCACCCCTGCCTGTACTCTACACAGGCTTCCTATTTCCCTCATACATTCTCATTATTAGGATACTTCTCAATGTAGTTATTTCTCTAACTAAGCTCATCACTCTTTGTGGTGATGAGGTGAGCTGGAACTTCCAACCCTCCTCTCTTTCGTCTTTAAAAATTATTGCAAAAATGTCTTTCTTTTTTCTTAAAACCCAAAAATGAGTGAGACCATTCTGTGTCTCTCTCTCTCCCTGATTTATTTCACTCAGCATAACAGATTCCATGTACATCCATGTATAGGAAAATTTCATGACTTCATCTCTTCTGACGGCTGCATAATATTCCATTGTGTATATGTACCATAGTTTCTTTGTCTTTAACAAAAGAGAAGGCAAGGGGCCGGAGCGATATCACAGTGGTAAGGCGTTTGTCTTGCATATGGCCAACATAGGACAGATCCCGGTTCAAATCCTGACATCCTATATGGTCTCCTGAGCCTACCAGGAATGACTTCTCAGCGCAGACTCAGGAACAACTCCTGAGTGCAGCCAGGTGTGACCCCCACAGAAAAAAAAAAA
>PVKC010038556.1:0-12731 GCA_004027635.1 Crocidura indochinensis
AGGACCAATGAGAAAGATCCTAACATAGCTTTGGCCTAGGATTCCTACAAAAACCAAGATTTCTAACTCCAGATGTCTGATTTTGACAACTGCTGCTGAGCAGAACTTCTGGAACCACACTGAAAGATTCCCTCCCAGGCTTTGTCTAAGAATCTGAACAAAAACCAAGATCGATTAATTACAGAAGACAGATCACAACAACAGTAATGGAACAGAACTTCTAGAACCATAAAGAAAAACTCTCTCCTTTCCTTCATCCTATGACCTACGCAAATATCAAAATCTCTTGGTACATGCAAATATCAATATCTCTAGGTACATAGGCCTGAATGAGTAGAAAGTTTCCTGGTATCATAAAAAGACCTTGGTGTGTGAAAATGAGCGTGCATTAAGCCTGTAATACTCCCATGGCAGTATGCTTCAGGAAGGAGAAGCCCTGTATTTCTTAGGCCAAACTACTTACTGTGCCTTTGAAAAAAGGAAGAAGAAATAAAAGCTTATTTAAGTAGTTTCTGGTTTGTTTTTTTTAATTTAGGTTTTTTGACTTTTTTTGTTTGTTTTGTTTTGTATTTGTTTTTATTTTTTTACATAGTTGCAGGGCTTTTTTGTATTTTTGTTACTACTGCTTTGTTTTTTGTTACCTTTTTCTTCTTTTTTCCCTTTCTTCATATAAATTGATAATTATAACACCTAGATGAACTCATACTAGTTTTTTCCCATCTTTTCACTTTTCTTTTCTTATATCTACAATAGAACTGCATTACTGGAATCATCTAGTTCAGTCTCATAATTTGAGTGGGGAAAATGGATGATGCCAGGACCAGAGAGTAGTATGAACATTTAGTGGAAATAAAAAATTTATCAGACATGAACACCAAACCCAAAGTCAACAACAGAATAGATAAATAATCTCCAACAAGATGTACAAATGGGGACCAATTATACCAGCGTTATGGGGAATAAGGGGGGGAAATTATGGGATGCGTGCTGGGGACAGGAATGGAAGGGGGACAGCACTGATGGTGAGAATGCCCCATTGTCACTATGTGCTTTAAATATTAATGTGAAATATTTGTAATTAACTTTGTCCACATTAAATTATTATATGAAATGCATATTTAAAGGCATACAATTGATTTCAAACAGCCCATACATCATATCTACAAACTGGGGATGGACAAGTAAGGATGTGCTCAGGTAATTATACAACAGATGCTTCCAAACTGGCATATTTATTTAATCACTATAGCAACACAAAAATGTTGTATTATTCTCATTTTCACATAGACGATACATACAAGTGAATGGTTGTGCAGATGTATGTTTATATAGCATAAAAAGACATTAAGCCTTAGCATACAACTTTAATTACATAGTAAATGATGACAAGTTATGCATAATTTGTTAATATGGTTCATAATCATGTGATCAAAAAGATATAAAATTAAGTTTAAATTAATAAATTCATACCTCTTGATACACAAATAAGATGCTGCTGCAGAAATATTTTTCACATAAGATCACAGAATTTCTATTTTCATAGCACAGGCATTTACATATTTGCACAAAACAAAATCATGAGTTCATGAATTAATGTAAATAATGTAAATGAAAGGATTTCTTCAGCAAAACTGACTTTATGTCAACAACTTTCATTATCATTAGAATTTCTAAAATTACTTATACAAATATCCAACTACACTGGACAATTAGTAATTTAATGTTTCTTACATTATTCATCATCATAATTTTCTCATAGTTAACTTTGGTTTTTGTTACACTATTATAATTCTGTTTCTTATAATTTATCTTTCCTTTGTGGCATCAATTTACTTTCCCAGAGCATTTTATTGAAAATTTGAAATACATTATTGCAAAACCACAAATTTTTTATTTATTTTTGTACCTACATATGAACTACCCATTTTGACTTTTCTGGGAGCACCCTCAATTTAATTCTTAAATTTATCCACACGAAGCAAGCACAATAGTTAACCACTTAGTGATATGCTTTCTATTACTATATATTAGTATTGACAGATTCTGATACAATTTCACATTATTAGAAAATTATAAAAAAATTCAGGAATAATGATTCTAGGTGGGTAACATTTAGCTAAATGAAGTAATATTTCATTTTTTGGACCAAAGATTATTTGGAAACAAAAATATATTATAGAAACTAAGCTACAGACCTTGCATGAAGTCAGCCTCTGTAGATCTCTATTCCCCAAACACCATCAAGGAGTGATCTTTAAGTGCAGAAAAAGGAGTAAACCCTGAGTACATCTGAGTGTAATCCCCAATTAAAAAAAAACTGAATAATAGAATAGTTCCTGAATAGCTCATAACTTTGTTAGTCACCAATTGTTAATTGGTGCTCCTATAATAAAGTAATACAATTATAAATATTTATATATATGCCTTTTGTAGATAATATCCACATGTGTTATATTTCTAGATTAATAGAAAACTGGAAAATTAATTCCCAAAGTAGTTACATCATTTTACACTCGTAATAGCAATAGAATATTTTCTTACTTTGTTAACATTCTTGCTAAATCTTCAGTATCTGATGGTTACACAATAAAATAAAAATATTTGTATTCGTAGTGACAATTATTTTTGGTATTCTTTTTTGTTTGTTTGTTTGTTTTTGGGTCACACCCGGCAGTGCTCAGGGGTTACTCCTGGCTCCATGCTCAGAAATTGCTCCTGGCAGGCACGGGGGACCATATGGGGCACCGGGATTTGAACTGATGACCTTTTGCATGAAAGGCAGACGCCTTACCTCCATGCTATCTCCCGGGCCCCAATTTTTGGTATTCTTATTTATGATTAGAATCTTAGGATTACAGAAAAACAACACGCACAGTACACTCGATTTCAAAGATTTGATTGCCCCTGTCCTTGAAAGCCTCAACGATATTTTTTCTCATATAAATCTGTCCTTAGTTTCTCCAGGGAACTGAAAATTAACTTAGTCTCCTAAGTGTATTTATAAATCAGCTCTCTTCACTACCTTCTAAACTATCCTCATCCACACTACCATTATCTTCTGTCTAGACAGATGTAATTGCTTTATAACTAATTTCTCTGCCTCTAGTCTTTCTCAGCCATCAGTTTATTCTACAATGAATGACTGTAGTGATGCTTGTAAACTATATGCGCTATCATATTTTAAACACCCTATCATGGTCCCTGAAAGTCTAAAGAGAAGATGACCATGTTATTAACCCTCTTCTACATTTTGGAAAGCAGAACATTGTTCCTTTTAGTTTTGACTTCATTAAAAACACAATCATCTCACCTCATGAAGCTCACCACAAATAGTGATGAGTTTAGTTAGAGAAATAACTACATTTTGAACTGTCCTAATAATGAGAATATATGAGGGAAATGGAGAGCCTGTCCAGAGTACAGGCAGGGGGTGGGTGGGAGGAGGGAGATTTGGGACAATAGTGATGGGAATGTTGCACTGGTGATGGGTGGTGTTCTTTACATGACTGAAACCCAAACACAATTATGTATGTAATTAAGGTGTTAAAATAAAAAAAATTAAAAAAAACACAATCATCTCTTTGTTCTTTGAACATACCAAAAATTTGCCTACTTCAAGACTTTTTACTGACTTTCCCTTTAACTTGCTTCCCTTCTCCAAGACATTTATGCAATACAAATGTTTAGAGATGTCCTTAGATTGCATTTATATTAGATATCTTCAGATATCAGGTATAATGTGTTTATAACAGGAAGCTATTGATGAACCCGTATGAAATCACTTTTCTGTCATTTTCTATTGTATTTTTCTTCTTACTTATTACATTAGTTACCTCAACTTGGTGTCATAGTTAATTGTCAATTTGCTACCTACTCCATAAAATTCAGGCTTCATGTTTTCAGTTGTTATTCCAAGTTCCTCAACTATTATATGACTCAATAAACCCTTGATGAATTGATAAATGTGCATTATTTATTGATATACAACCAAAATCCACCTCCTGCTCCATAAGTTCATCATAGGAAGAAATATTAGCACCTTCATTTCATAGTAGTTGAATGAAGAAAAAATTAAGCATTCAAGGATTATTGCTGATTGGTAGTTTATGAATTTCAAAATACTTTCAATCAGGATACACAGAATTAGTACTAGCTCAGAGATGTTGATGCCAAGCATTATCATGAATTTTATTTTAGGAATAATTAATGTAAATATTATAAACTAGATAAAATTTTCGAAATCAACTAGTATTTATTTAACGTAAAGCACAGCAAACATAATTTTAAATTCTCTACACAGTATTTAGTATTATTTAGTATTTTATTTAATATTCATCATATTGATTTCAGAGTTAATTACTTGAAAAAAATCATAGATCTTAGATATTATAGAGAATAATTATGATATATTAGTTTATCATTCCAAATTTATGCTTGTGCTTCTTCCATTACTATTTCTTTTACAATAGCCAAATGGTTTATAATTTTGTTTTATCCTCCTATATATTTTTCTCTAATCTATGCTATATTCTAAGAAGTATATGCAGAGAAGTTACGGTTTAACTTAATTTGACATCTTATATTTATTGAAGTAGCCTTTAATTGTCTTACTAAGGATATAAGCAAAGTGAAGGAGAGCTACCCACTATTAATTGATTCTGTAATAGCTCGACACAAAAATGGCATATATTAACTGAAGACTTTGTCTACCCAGTGAAATAAGTTATAACTCTATGGCCTTATCGAGGAAAAAAATATTATAGTATAGTGTGTCCAGTATATATGAAGACCCTTTATCTTAGACAACTACTGACTGAGCATTACTTTCTAAGTAAGTTATGAGTATTGGTAGCATATATGTATATATCCTGTTCTTGCCTCAGATATTATAAAATAACCATAATTTCTTTTCATATAGTCATTCATACTGATAGCTATATTTTCTAAACTAGGGACAATAAGAAACATAAAAGTGCAAATCACATAAATTTTCCCATTTTCATTGTTTTAATTTTTAAATAAATGTGAAGTGAGTTGCATAAAAAACTATAAACTATATGATTTGTACTGACTCACACCATCTTGTTATGGAGTAAACATCTATCAAATAATTTATATGTGTAATGTGCAGTGATTGACATTAAGATAGTTAATAAAACAACATTATACAAACCTAGTTCTCAAACATTCTTGAAGCTTTATAAAAATACAGAGATATCTATAATAATCATTAGGGGAGTGAGTTTGTATATTTATATAAGTCTTAAGGATTATATTATTTTAGGCTGAAGTGATAGCACACCAGATCAAGTGTTTGATTGCATGCAGCTGATCTGAATTAAATTCCTAGCACCCCGTATGATTCCCCCAACACTGCCAGAATTGTTCCCTAAATCCATTTCCAGAAGTAATCCCAGAGCACCAAGAAGTGTAGCAAAAAATTACTTAATTTCTTCAATATTATGTATTATGTACTACACTTAAATTCTGTGAGATCCACTATGCTGGCAACTGAGTGATAAATTATGAATATAGTCCAGTAGAATTCCTCTGCATGTTATGTACATAATATAATCTAAAAATATAATGAATCAAATTTTAAAACCAATATTTTCTAGAGTCAGGATATTGTAAATAATGCTATTATGAACATAGGAGTGCAGATAGAATTTTTATGTGCTTCTGTATTCCTGGTGTATATCCCTAAGATTGGTATTGATGGATCATATGGAAGCTCAATTTCCAGGTTTTTTTTGAGGAATATCCATATTGTTTTCCAGAAAGGATGGACTAGACAGCATGCCCACCAGCATTGAATGAGTGTCCCTTCCTCCCTGCATTCACATCAGCAGTGACTCTTCTTGTTCTTTGTGATGTGTGTCAATCTCTGTGGCGTTATATGGTACATCATTGTTGCTTAGATGTGCTTCTCTCTGATGATTAGGGATGTGAGCATTTTTTCATGTATCGTTTGGCCATCTGTATTTATTCTTTGAAGAAATGTCAGTTCCTTTATTCTGCCAATTTTTAGATGGGGTTAGATTATTTTTTTCTTTCTAAAATCTCTCAGTACCTTGTATATCTTAGATATTAAGCCATTATCAGATGCTTACTGGGTAGAGTTTCTTGCATTCCATAAACAGCTTTTGTATCCTAATCATTGTTTCTTTTGTAGTGCAGAAACTTCTTAGTTTAACAGAGTCCAATTTGTTTATCTTTGCTTTCATTTACTTGGACAGTCATGTTTTATCTTTGAATATTCCTTCAGCTTCCATGCCATGAAGCATTCTGCCCAAGTTATCCTCTATGTACTGTATGGCTTCATTTTGACAACAGGTCAGTGGCTAAGCAAATTTTGGTACATCTACAAAATGGAACACTATGCAGCCATTAGGAAAAATGAAATCATGAATCATGTTTATAGATGAATGTGCAAGGAAATTATTTTGCTGAGTGAAACGAGTCAGAGGGAGACAAAGGGATAGGCATAAAATAATCACACTCATTTTGGGATAAAGAAAAATAAACACATTATTCTAATAATATTCAGAAACTATAGTAAAGAGGGACAGGAGGACCAGTCCATGGTTGGAAGTTTGCATAAAGAGTGATAAGTGCAGTTAGAATAGAACAAGGTCCACTATGAAAATGATAGTTACAACTTATTACTCTGGCCAAGAACTAGGTGCTTTAAAGGGATAAAATGGCATGTATGGTACCTTTTTAATTAACAGTAGTGCAAACCACAGTTTCTAAAAGGAAAATAGAGAGTGAGAGAGAAATGTAAAACATCTGCCCCAGAGATAGGCGAGTGATGAGTGGAAAATTGTGGACATTCGTGAAGGGAAAAGTGCATTGGTGAAGGGTGGTGTACATTCTGACTGAAACTCAAGTATTAACAATATTGTAATCACAGTGCCTAATTAATTTTTTTAAAGAAATTTAAAAAGATAGAAGCAATATTTTATGCTCCATCAGTTCTTTCTTAATGAGAGAAGCTTTTTCCTAAATCTGGGAGTTCATTAAAGCCACATACATGGAAAGACAATTGTTGGCATTGAATACTGGTAGTTATCCAGGTTTAAAAAAAGAATATGTGTTCAATCTTTAATACAAACAGGAGCAAAAGTCACTGAAAATGCCTTATGCCACAAGAGCACAAGAATGCATGCAGAAAGCATCTACACTATAATTTGATGGAGGAATAATGCTAATCAAGGGATGAAGACTTATAGGACATTGTACATAATTTCTAAATTGGAATGACCATGATTCAGATTCTTCGACCTTGTTTGTACAAGCTAACAATGCCATGATCACATCTAACTCTAGATAAGAGATCCAACTAGCATGACATACCCAACTCTCAGCTGGTTACAGTGAGACCCTTTCTAGTGCCCCTACAAGTCACTACTATTGCCATTTGAGCTCACCAGTCCTGCTCCACATATCCTTGAAGTTGTGAACCTCATGGCCACTTATGCAATTGCTTGACACTCCATAAGTTTAATATATTTCCCAGTCGAACTATATCAAATTAGATGTAGATTTATCATAACCTCACCAACAAAGTCGTCAAAATGAACAACAGAATGCTTTACTGGCAATATACAGATTAGTATATTGAGACAGTGACATATGAGATAAGACAATTCTCACAAATTTTCTTTTAATATAGTTTATTTGATAAATCAAATATTTAGTTGTAACAAGAAATGTTAAGTAAATTTTTGTACCTGTCAAGGAGCACGCTTTGGATACTTTGGGAAACTGATAACTAGTGTGAACAGAGTGTCACCTCGACTTGGGATTGGTGTTGGAATACTAAATATTAAAACTATGTATTACAAAACACTAATAGCTATTATTAAAATCTCTATAAACCATTGCCTAAATTAGATAAATTTTTAAAAATAAAGTGATAGGTTTATGATGTAACACATTATCATCAAAATTATATACCATGGATATGACTGGTGTTAGAATATTACTTATTTCTATATTGCATATATCTAAATATTTTTGTTATATCTAACATTGTAAATCACTTAAAACACTAACACACAGGGGCCAGGGAGGTGGCGCTAGAGGTAAGGTGTCTGCCTTGCAAGCGCTAGCCAAGGAAGGACCGAGGTTCTATCCCCCGGCATCCCATATGGTCCCCCCAAGCCAGGGGCAATTTCTGAGTGCTTAGCCAGGAGTAAGCCCTGAGCATCAAACAGGTGTGGCCCGAAAAACCAAAACAAAACAAAACACAACACTAACACACAAACATAACAGATGAGAACATTTAGATATTAGTCTTTCATGTTCTTCTAAACTAAATCTTAAAAAAATAGAAGTGAATTTTTAATTTGTAGACATCATGAAATAAATTTAATTAAGCAATTAAACTTGAAAATAGTTCTGGAAATAAATGTTATAATTTTAGAACATTACAGTTGCTTGCTTTTTTGAGACAAGGCATGAGGAAAATGTGATCAAATATCAGTTCTGTTCAGTGTTCTCATTATCCTGATGCTCTGATTTTCAAATAAAAGAGATGCAAATTAGCTGCAAAGATACATACATACATATTCCTACACTTGGAGTCAATATTTTGTGCTGTAAGTATTAAAGTGGTCTTATGTTTAACAAAATGATCACATTACATATATATGTATATGTACTATTTCTTCATATTTCTTCATACTCATATATGTAGCCAAATGCATTCTATGTAGCTAAGAGGTGCTTTTATATCATTGCAGCTCAAAAGATCAGTGAGGAGTCAGGATAAGAAGATAGTTTAAAGGATTGGAGCACATTCTTCAATGTCAAATGCCCCAATACTAATTCACAATACACTTGTGGTCCTGTACACTACTAGGGTGACTCTAGTGGCCTCCATAAATAGTATAATGTTGCTGGGGTACCCAGAACTGCCGTCCTGAGAACATCACACCACCAGATCCAAGCACCAAACTGTCAACACCACACAGGACTTGATATTACCAGAACTGGTTCCAGGGTATATAAGGACTTCAGAAGAGATCAAAAATATCAGTCAACAATATTTTCAAAGTAAATCAAGGCCACGGTATATACTTCAATGTCTGCTTCAATTCAATGCATTGCCATAACTTCATACATACTTACATACATTTATGACATAATTGACACATATATACTTGGCATGCATGCTTGACACTCTTCGTGCATACTTACATATCTGCTTCAGTTCAATGCTTAGACTGGTTTCAGGGCCTTCAAATAATTCTGAAGATGTCAAAAATATTATGAATTTTAAAGTTTTTCAGGTAAATTAATTCTATGGACATATTTAAATGTCTGCTTCAATTCTGGCTTGAGCCGGAATATATTTATTGCTAGTCTATATTATTTGTTAAGTCATATTCATTGCACACATGATATCATGGGCATGTAGATGAAGAAATCAATTGCACATTAAGTACATCTATAAATTCAGAAAAGCATATCCCTTACAAAGAAATACATTGGTGAAATATCTCAGCCAGAATTATTGCTAGGAGAGACAATTGTACTTCTATTTTTAGGCTAAATATAAAGCAAGAGAGCAAGAATAAGCACAAATATCTCTGAGCAGTACAATATTTTTAATTAAATGCGTACTTGAAACTGAGCAAAAATAGTGTCCACATTCAAAATTTCATAAAATGTAAAGCACATTATAAAATCAAAATTTTCCAATATAAGAAATATTTTAGCATCAATTTTAAATGAATTTATGAATAGAAGCTGTGATATTGCTTATGTTTAATTTTTCCCTTTACATATATTTCTTATCTAAGAAACCCTAGAGGTGTTGGAATCTTCAGTTATCAAAGTTCTTCAATTTTGTCCATTCAATAATTTTAATTTAAACAATAAATAATCAACACTCAATGTTATTGAAAACATTTTTAAAGTAATCATTACTTAAAGACTAATTTATTTATGTATTTTACCTCTTTGCAACTTACTGTTTCAATTTGTACAGCCCACTGATTAAAATAAAGATAATTCCTTCCCCAAATTAAAGCAAAGGCTGCTATTATCTAATGAATATGTATTCTTGTTTTATTTCTTATCACTGATTTATAGGATATTGTTTAATTTTATTTTAAACAAGTTCCATAAGCTATTATTTCTAAAATATAAAGTCTTTTAATTTAGTTATGTGCTAAAAGAAAAAATAAAGAATGAATGTTTACAGGAACCACTTTTATGAGGGTGCCACTCTGATTGAAGGGGGCCCTAGAGTTGGATCTAATTACTTTAAAATGGTCCCACATATAAATTCCATTGCATTTCAACTCAGAGTACTAGCATCTGAATTTTAAGGAACAGATATACTTTGTCCATAAAAATTTACAAAGTAGCAACTTATTTAATTACAATGACTTAAAAATTTTTTATTAAAATTGTTTTCTTAAATCAGAATAGCTCTTACTTATTAGATACTAAGTTATTCAGGTAACTCAATAAATTTATGAAAGTTATAAGAAAACAAACCCATTAGATAAATTTAAAAAAAAGTTAAAAAATAAAATTTTCATATTAAAACTAAAAATAAAAACAAACCCATTGTAAATTAATGGTTTATTTTCAGAATGTCTTTCATCTATTTGTGAAATCTGCGTTAATCTTTTATGCCAGAGCTTATTATTTAATATCCCGGTGTCGTTAGTAAATCCAAACCTCTGGAAAGCCTTAACCCCATCTGGTGAGTTGTCATCATTAAGTTCAATGTAAATTTAGTATTGATTAGGAAATTGAAGTTTAATATATTTTGTGGATAAATTATTCACTTGCCGTCTGAAGAAAACTTCAATGCAGAAACATTAACAAAAATATGATCTGAATATAGAAAATAAAGCAAAAATTTTAGCAGCAAATACTTCCTTACAATTTAATGAGTAAAGTATTATGTCCGTATTTTAAAATGTAAAAGATTGAAGTCTTTTAGTGTTTACTCAAAAAAAGTTTCTTTTAGGGAGTCTAATCAAATCTATATTTTTAGAATCATATAAATACTGTAACAGTATAGGTTTGTTCAAATTTGGATACATATTGCAATTCCTTTGGAGAGTATGTATTTCCTATAATGGCTAAAAGCCCTTGTTCTTTAAATATTTTATCTAAATTATTTGTAAAAATAGAGCCATTGAGAAAAAAACCCACAGATTTCCTCTTATGTTTGTTACAGAAAGTTTCATTTTGTTTGATAGACAGTTTTCCCTTAATAATTATACTGAATATCTATAATTTATCAAATCGCTATTAAACATGTTTATATCCCTATGCTATACATTAGGTTACAATGTTCTTAACTACATATTAAAATAAAATATAACATGATATGATATATCAATATTCTATGTAATAAGTGAATATATTCTACTCTCAGAAATCACAGAAACTTTTTATGTTCATAATTACATTCTTAATATTAAGATAAAAATTTGTGTAACGCTTTCACTTTCAAGTTACTCTTCCATCTTGAATTTAATTTATATGTTAAGTGTTTAATATTTACACTGAACTCCATCATTAAAATATAGTTGTACAATTCATAATGTATCAGAGTTTCAAGTATATGATATTTTGAAGTCCTTATGTTCGATGTGTTTCAGTTTGACATTTTTTCAAATATATCTGACTATTATTTCAATTTTTAGAAAGTAAGCTGATTGATTCTGATATGTCTTTATATTTAAAGCTTAATTTGCTTTTATAATATTTCAAAACATATTTCATCAAAGTTTCATAGTTTACAATACTATAAAAGTTGTTATTTTATACTCATGAATCACTATATCAATTTCTCTGCCAGTGTTTCAAGATCCTCCCACCCACCAGGAAACAATTTTATTAATCATATCTTAGTTTGTTGCCATTGAGGATGATTTAATCCATTTCAATTACTTTATAATCCATGTGTTACTGCTGTCATCTATATTTATTATTTATTTTGCACCCAATTAGCATTAAACTTTCAAATTTTATGAACATTTCAATAAACTTAACATTTTCACTTTTTTCTCACAGATAAATTACATTTCATTGTTTATACAGTCCAAACTTTCTCTCTTTCATTATTGAGAAGTTGGATTATTTCCAGATCTTGGTAACTATCAAGAGCAGTTGATTTATGAATGCATATTTTATTAAGATTTTTTATTTGGAGATAGACACCTGGGAGTCAGTTTCTTGGTTTTATGAAAGTGTTATTCATAATGCTATGTGACATTTCTTTTTTTTTTTGTTTATGGGTGTGTGTTTTCTCTAGGATATATCTTTTTTTTCTCTTTTTTTAATTTAAACATTTTGATTACATATATTATTGTGATTAGGTTTCGGTCATGTAAAGAACACCCCCTTCACCAGTGCAACATTCCCACCACCAATGTCCCGAGTCACCTGTACACTAGACAGGCTTTCCAGTTCCCTCATTCATTCCATGCTTATGGTAGTTCTCTGTGTAGTTATTTCTATATCTGCACTCACCACTCTTTGTGGTGAGCTTCATGAAGTGAGCTGGAAGTTCCAGCTCTGCTCTCATTGTCTCTGTTGATTGTTTCTAAAATGACTTATATTTTCTTTAAAATCCATAGATGAGTGAGACTATTCTGCGTCTCTCTCTCTCCCTCTGACTTATTTCACTCAGCCTGGTAGATTCCACATACATCCACATATAGGAAAACTTCATGACTTCATCTCTCCTGACG
>PVKC010038557.1:0-12733 GCA_004027635.1 Crocidura indochinensis
AAAAATAGACCCTCAGATCAGTGGAAGAAACTTGAGTATTCAGATAATTTCCCCAGGCATACAATAAGCTAATCTTTGATAAAGGGGCAAAAAATGCAAAATGAAACAAGGGAAGCCTCTTGAACAAGTGGTGTTGGCACAACTGGTTAGTCACTTGCATAAAAATAAACTCAGACCCTCATCTAACACCATGCACAAAGGTCAAATCCAAATGGATTAAAGACCTCGATATTAGGCCTGAAGTCATAAGGTAAATAGAACAACACGTAGGTAAAACACTCCATGACATTGAGACTAAAGGCATCTTCAAGGAGGAAATAGCACTCTCCAAACATGTGGAAGCAGAGACAAACAGATGGGACTATATTCTGCATCTCAAAGGAAATAGTATCTAGGATACAAAAGTCACCCACAGAAAGGGAGAAACTATTCACCCAATGCCGATCAGATAAGGGATAATATCCAAAACATGCAAGGTACTGACAGAACTTAACAAGAAAAAAAGACAGCTAACCCCATCAAAAATTGGGGAGAAGAAATGAACAGACTTCCTCAAAGAGGGAATACAAATGACCAATAGGCACATGAAAAAATGCTCCACATCACTAATCAGGGAGATGCAAATCAAAACAACAATGAGGTACCTCATCTCACACCACAGAGACTGGCACACATTGCAAAGAACAAGATCAATTAGTACTGGTGGGAATGTGGAGAGAAAGGAACACTCATTCACTGCTGGTGGAAATGCCCAAAAACCAATAAAATAAATAGTTAAATAAATAAATACATAAAAGCTAAGTTTTTGCATTGTAGTTTACAGTATGGTTGCTAATAGGGTTTCATGCATAACATTTTATTTCCTTTCAGCATCTCCTCCTCCTCCTGGTTGATACTTTCCTCTACAATCGATATTGCCACCTCTCCGTCTAATCCAGTTCCCTCAAATGGAATGGTTAATTGAATATCCGTTCTCATGTTCTTTGCTCCCATTGCTTTTGGGTATTTTTGTTTGTTTGTTTGTTTGTTTTTTGGGCCACACCCGGTGACGCTCAGGGGGTTACTCCTGGCTATTTGCTCAGAAGTCGCTCCTGGCAGGAACGGGGGACTTTATGGGGAACCAGGGGATCGAACCCTGGTCCGTCCTAGGTTAGTGCAGGCAGGGCAGGCACCTTACCTCCAGCGCCACCGCCCGGCCCCGCTTTTGAGTATTGATTATTCTACCTTTATGTTTCTTTATATCCTGCATATGGAAGAGATCGTTCTGTGGCTGTCTCTGTTTGTAGATATTTTAGAATAATATGTTCTTCTATTTGTTTAATTCCTATAATTTGCATTATTACTATTTTTGAATCTAAATAGAAGTAAAATAAGTTTAGATATATCTGGAATATAAACAGAGGAGCCATAATTTCATAAATTTGTGGAGGTCTTTTATAGTGACGCTAAAGCTCAAATCTATTTTTTCACATGCTTTCCTATGAGGCCATAATAATTTGATATATATTGAGAACATGCATCATCATACCATTCATAACTTGAAACACTGACATTGCAGAGATTGAGTAAATAAATTTTTATCTTTGAGAAATTCACAAATCCTTGAAACTACTCTTTTGTTTTATTTTGGGGCCATATCTAATGGTACCCAGGAATTCTATTTGCTCTGTACTCAGGAATCAATCATGACAGACTTTAATCCAGGTTGATTGTGTGTAAGTCAAATTCCTTATCTGCTGTACTATCTCTCTAGCTCCCTTGACATTACTCTTATTTTTCATGTCTTAAAAAAATTCTACCTATCTGCCAGTTTGATATTTCTTTTTTTTTTCTTTTTTTGGTTTTTGGGCCACACCCAGTGACACTCAGGTGTTACTCCTGGTTATTCGCTCAGAAGTCGCTCCTGGCAGGCACAGGGGACCATATGGGGAACCGGGGGATTGAACCGCGGTCTGTCCTAGGTTAGCGCAGGCACCTTACCTCCAGTGCCACAGCCCAGCCCCCAGTTTGATATATATATATATATATATTTGGTTTTTGGGTCACACCTGGCGGTGCTCAGGGGATACTCCTGGCTGTCTGCTTAGAAAATAGCTCCTGGCAGGCACAGGGGATCATATGGGACACCAGGATTTGAACCAACCACCTTGGGTCCTGGATTGGCTGCTTGCAAGACAAACACTGCTGTGCTATCTCTCCGGGTCCCAGTTTGATATTTCTAAAACAATAAACTGAGAATAGCCTCCCTGACCAAATTCTTTAATCTTTTATCACACACAAGTTCTTAAGATACTTAACCAATCCCATTTTCTTTAGAACTCTAAACTATTGAACATTTTATAAACATTACTGATGATAGCTTTGGGCCACACCCAGTGACGCTCAGGGATTACTCCTGGCTATGCGCTCAGAAGTCGCTCCTGGCTTGGGGGACCATATGGGAAACCGGGGGATCAAACCGTGGTCCATCCTAGGCAAGTGCAGGCAAGGCAGGCACATTACCTTCAGTGCCACCGCCCGGCCCCTATAATGTTTAATTTCAATGTTTCTTCTTCTTAATGATATTCTTTTTTTCTCATTTGTAATTTTTTAGTATCTTTATTTAAGCACCTTGATTACAAATATGTTTGCAGTTGGGTTTCAACTATAAAGAACACCCACCTTCACAAGTGCAACATCTCCATCACCAATGTCCCAAATTCTTAGTGCGAATTCTCTGCCAACTTTTTGTTACTTTTATATTTGTGAGTTTGTGAGTGGTAGTATCCCACTTGGGGAAGATTTCATATTGAGCATATTTGTTTTGTTCAGGTGTACTTACTCAAAATGATGATAATCTTTTTGATATTATATCTTTATTACCCTATATACACTAATGAAAGTAAAATACCTTATATGGAATAAATTCTGAAATGAACTTTTTATTTTATTTTACTTTTTATATAATCACTATGAAATTATAGTTACACATGATTGAGGATTTGTTTGTTTTTTTTTTGACACTAAAAGCACCAATGTCCCTCACTATTCTCCATTTGTCTCCTAGAGCAGTCTGCTTCTATAAGAACTTTTCTTGGGAAGGTCACACCCAGCTACTCCTGGCCTTGTGCTCAGAAATCACTCCAGGCAGGTATGGGGACTATATGGGATGTCTGGATTTGAATCACCATCTATCCTGGATCAGCTGCGTGCAAGGCAAATGTCTTACTGCTGTGCTATCTCTCTGGTCCCAAGAAGAACTTTTATTTTAATACATATTTTTGGACTGTGGCTTACATTACTAAAATAAAATTTCATTTAGTTTACTATTAAAATCTGGTCCTCAGTAACTGAAATAACAACTAGCATTAATTTTACCTTTATAAATTTGTTTAGTGTTTAGTGTTAAGTGTTTTTGAGGGTCGTGCTAATATCAAAATACTCGTGTCATTCAAAGTGAACATAACATGACTATAGCAGATATTCATCTTGAAAAAGAATTACAGGCTAGCCCAAACAAGATTGTGCAGAAAATCTGGATATATGGAATGAAAAGAACATTGCACAAATATGTTTCATAAGTTACTTGTTTTATGGATGCTAATTTATGGGTGTAGTCTTATATCTTTTGATCAGTAAAGGGACTATTTCACATCAATAGATTGAGAGTAAACATTTTAGCAGAACATATTGAATTGAATTAGATTAGATACTGATGTTAGAAAAGAGGTGTAGTAGCATCGGCATTAAAATATGTCTCACAAGTATGAAAAGATATCTATATTCATAAATTTTATTTTTTCAAATAAAGAAGCCAAATATTATAACTTACTTTTTGCGATTGTTCTTTTAACACTCACACTTTCTTTGTGTTTTTTTTGTTTGTTTGTTGTTTTTGTATTTGGGTCACACTCAGTGGCGCTCAGGGGTTACTCGTTGCTCTGAGTTCAGAAATCGATGGTGGCAGGCTCAGGGGACCATATAGGATGCTAGGATTCAAACCACCATCAGTCCTGAATCGACTGCGTGCAAGGCAAAATCTCTACCGCTACACTATCTCTCCGGTTCCACTTTTCTTTGTTTTTATGTTCAACTTCAACATTTTTTTATTGAGAGACATTTGATATACTTTATATTTACTGAATATTTACACACATGGAGAAATTCACTTAACTAAATGTCTGATGAAGAAAACATGCTTGTCTCTCTTCTTTTTTTTTTTTTCTTTTTAAATGATACCTTTAAGTACCATGATTACAAACATGACTGTTAGTTGGATTTCAGTCATAAAAAGAACACCATCAGGGGCCAGAGAGATAGCATGGAAGGTAAGGCGTTTGCCTTTCATGCAGAAGGTCATCAGTTGGAATCCCAGCGTCCCATATGGTCCCCCGTGCCTGCCAGGAGCAATTTCTGAGCATGGAGCCAGGAGTAACCACTGAGCACTGCCGGGTGTGACCCAAAAACCACAAAAAAAGAACACCACCACTCCCCATCCCACCCATCACCAGAGCAACATTTCCACCACCATGCTCCCCATCTCCTTCCTCCCCTACCCCCTACCGGTAATAGAGACAAGCATTCTATTTCTCTCATTAACATTGTCATGATAGTTGTTAGTGTAGTTATTTCTGTAACTGCATCACCACTCTTTGTGGTGAACTTTATATCAAGAGCCGGACCTTCCATTTGAATTTGACCTTTGTGCCTGGTATTAGATGGAGGGCTTGTCTTTTTTAAAATTGGAAAAAATCAGGGCCCGGAGAGATAGCACAGCGGCATTTGCCTTGCAAGTAGCCGTTCCAGGACCAAAGGTGGTTGGTTCGAATCCCGGTGTCCCATATGGTCCCCCTGTGCCTGCCAGGAGCTATTTCTGAGCAGACAGCTTGGAGTAACCCCTGAGCACCGCCGGGTGTGGCCCAAAAACCAAAAAAAAAAAAAAAAAAAAAAAAGAAATACCGGGCCCCCAGGTTTAGGGGCCCGGGAGATAGCATGGAGATAAGGCGTTTGCCTTTCATGCAAAAGGTCATCGGTTCGAATCCCGGTGCCCCATATGGTCCCCCGTGCCTGCCAGGAGCAATTTCTGAGCATGGAGCCAGGAGTAACCCCTGAGCACTGCCGGGTGTGACCCAAAAAACAAACAAAAAAAAAAATTGGAAAAATCATAGGGTAGAATAAACAATAATACTCAAGTTTTCGTTTCCTTGGGAAAATGCTAGAGATAAAGCTACCCTTAAGTATATTCCTAAGTAACAGTTACTCTAACACCTATTATTTTTTAGTCCAGTGAGGTAAAGCAATTTGCTCAAAATCATACAGATATGTGAAGAATGGTCTTTTGAATTCCATAGGATGAAAATACACTCACTGATTTATTGTCAATTATATTAAGCTAATATTATGTGCAAAGAATTTGGTAGTTGAGGAAAACAAATAAACTACTGAAAATGTGACGGGAAATAAGATTCTTGCACAAATGACTATTATTCACTAGGGAAATTAATGATAAGCATTATGGAAATGTAAAAAAATAAAGTTTTATTCTTTACAAATGTATAAATGCAAATGCAACTGAATTTGATAAATTTTTAAATATTTTATGAGATTAACACCACCTTTGGGAAATCTAACTGTTTAAACTAAAATGGTCACAATAGCAACCATTATGTACCTGAAGAAAAATGAGCCAACTGGCAGAATAAATAATTTCCCTAGTTCTAAACTTTCAACTGTAAAAATATAAATCTCACCAATATCAAGGATAATCAACATCATTGTTATAGAAGATGGAAATCTATTATGTGACCCAAAAATAAAAAAAAAGAAATTGCAAAAACAATAAAAATAAAACAGTACATTTGTTCCAGTATGAATCTACACTATGCAATGTTAGGGAGGTCTTCAGTGCCTATTACAATGTATCATTTGCCTTCCTTATATATGCATATATCTATACATCTAAATATAAATAAAGATATTATTTGCTATAAAGATTTGAGCTTTATGTGAGAAAACAATGCTCATATTTTTAGACCCCTTAACGTTCCAGTAAGACCTATACCATTGATTCTCAGGAAATGATTCTGTTCCTGGGGCTTGTCAAAAGACATTTTTGGTTCAAGCATTTTGGTTAGAAGAAAATTGGCAAGATTGATACAGGCATATTGCAGTTAGAGGCCAGGAGTCTGTTTTACTTTTTTAGCGAGAGGAGGGTTTGGTTTTTGAGTCACACCTAGCAGTGCTCAGAGGTTACACCTGGCTCTACGCTCAGAAATCACTCCTGGCAGGCTCGGGGGACCATATGGGATGCCGGTATTTGAACCACTGTTCTTCTGCACGGAAGGCAAACTCCCTCCCTCCATGTTATCTCTCTGGCCCCCAAGTGTTTACTTTTTTTTTTTTTAAAGGAAAGGCCCGATCATCCCCTTCTAAAAAAAAAAAAAAAAGATTATCTTTCACAATATATCATAAATGCCAAAGTTACAAAATCCTAATGTAAATTAAAAATTAATTGTGCTCGCTTTGGCAGCACATATACTAAACTTGGAACGATACAGAGAAGATTAGCATGGTTTCTGGATGACACACAAATTCGTGAAGCGTTCCATATTTTAAAAAATAAATTGTTTCCTAGCTTGTTTTGGTTTGGTTTTGTTTTTGAGCTACACCCAATGACACTCAGGGGTTACTCCTGGCTATGCACTCAGAAATCGCTCCTGGCTTGGGGACGCTTGGAGGATCGAACCCAGTCCGTCCTAGGTTAGCGCGTGCAAGGCAGGTGCCCTACCACTTGAGCCACCGCTCCAGCCCCATCCAAACCTTTCTATCTCCACAGTCTCTCCTGGATCCTTTACAATCTCCATAGTCCTGTATGTATATGTATATGCATAAATACATATATTACTGAATGTATATAGCCTTACCCATTTCTAAAAATCACTTCATATTATAATTTATTGATAAGTTCTGGTCTCTCAGTTTTCTTTGTCTTAAAATTTCTATATAACATTACCTGACATTTTCTTACTCTTTATAGCCAATGATTTTTCTTTCCAAGATTATTCTCTTTTAATACTACATCATACTAAGTAATTTCTAAGTTATTTGTGCTACCTACAAATATTTAGAATATCATTTTGTGATATAAAATGAAAACAGGTTATAAATCAAGAAAATATAATTATTCCCCTCTTTGAATTATTTCAGTCCCAATTTGCCTTTTCTGGAATTTAGTTCCTATGTTATTTCTATTCCCAAGAATGAATTTTTCTTGTTTTGTCTAAAAGATGCTTAACTATAGTCTATTCTAAAATATTATCTAAATTTCTAATTTTAAGTCTTCTGATTTCTAAATTTGAATGTCTGCCAGAATTTCAAAATTACGGTCATTCTCTTTTAACTATTCTCCTAGCCTCTAATATAGTCTAAATAGTGAGTAAATTAAAAAAAATTTAGTCTGTGTCCTTCATATCAACCTATTTATATATGTATATAAAGCATCTTTCACTAATAAATAACTATGCTTGGAACTTGACTTGTAAGTTTTAGTATATTATATAGACAAGAAACTAAGAGTTTAGAAAGGTTAAGTGACTTGCTTGAACGTATAGCTAAGGGGCCAGAGAGATAACACAGCGGTAGGCAGACTCGGGGGGCCATACGGGATGCCAGGACTCAAACTACCATCCTTCTGCATGCAAGGCAAAAGTCCAACCACCATGCTATCTCTCCGGCCCCATTATACAGCTATTTTTAACTCTAAGGCATGAATTTCAAATTCCTTAGCTTGACCTTCAGGACTCTGAAGGTGCCAAACTTTTTCCAGCTGCTGTTGGCCCTGAGCAACCTCGGTCTTGTGAAGATACTGGTTTTTCTCTGCACATCGTTTTGCTTTCTTTTATTTGGGACCACTCATATTCTCTTTTGTCTTTCTTATTAATCTCTCTAAGTAAAAAAATCTACCACCTTTCACACCTAGATCAAGCTGAATTTCTCAGTGCAAGGAAAGACAGTAGCACAGTTTCATGCAGAATTTTATAAACTATTGCACATACATTAAAAACCTGGCGAAGTGTAGGAGCTCAGCAAATGATTACTTGTTTGGTTCTATTTTTATAGGAACTTTCTCTGAGGTGCTGTCTTACCTTACTAAAATAATGAGACTGAGTCTTAGAAAGATTAAGTTATCTGCCAAAGGGCAGACGTACTCAAGAATGATCCAAGTTTCAGACCAAGAGTTTTCTCTCCATCCAATTAATTTTTTTCTTCTATATAACCTATCGCATCAAAGATTTGTTAACCCTATATATCTTAGCTTTAAGTCTAGTTGTTAGTAGACTTTGTTTGCATGACAAATATAGAGCTAAAGTCTATTAAGAATATATTCGTTCAAGATATCAGATAAATAGAGGAAAACATTGACAATTCATTCAACCTTAGAGATCTTAGAGACATCTTTTAGGATTGACACCAATGACAAAAAATAGACAAACAGGATTGCACCAAATTGAAAAGTTTGTTCCACAGTGAAATATGATGATCAATAAAAACAGACTATTTTTATTGAATCTTTACTAAATTGATTGAATGGAAGAAAATATTACATAAATCCCATACATCTGACAAAGAATTAATATCTAGGATATTTAAAGAGCCTATACAACTCAGCAACAACAATGAAATTTGAATAAAGTCAAACAAAAGATCTGAATAGATACTTCTCCAAAGGGCCTACAGACACATAAAAAAAAAAAAGTACTCACCCTCACTTAGTCCTAGGAAAATGCAAATAAAAATCACTATGCTATACTTACTTGGTAGGGGACTTACCATGATCACGAATGATCACGAAGTTGGTTTCCCCAGGGAGAGGTTCACTCATTGCACTCCAGGTGTGCTGACCCCTGCAATTTCTCCAAATCTGGGAAATTCAACTGCATAATTTGTGGTAGTGGGGGACTGTGCACGTGCTCTCCCCTGGGGGAAAAAATCACTATGCTATTACATCAGAGCTGTAATAACAAGTGGTGGTAGGATATGGAGAAAGATGTAAGTGCCTAAGAATATGAAGTAGAATGGACCCTATGCTAAGGAAATACCCAGGCTACCCTGGAGATGCTAGGGACCTTCACATTTGCTCCTGGTGATGCTTGGGGGACTGGCCTTTGTGGTATGGGTACTTAGGCCTAGATCAGTCTCATACTAAACATGTACCCCAATCACTGTGCTACTTCCCATCTTATCCCCTACTATTTTTAAGTATATACTTTAAAAATATATAAAGTTATATATTTTTATTTAGATACTATGACTCCTAAAGTTGTTTAGAAATATGATTTCAGGCATACAGTGCTCCCACTACTCTAAACTTTTCCCTCTAAAACCAATGACCCCAGGTTCTCTCCCAGCTCATTAACTTTTTGTTTGTTTGTTTGTTTTTTGCTTTTTGTTTTTGGGTCACACCCGGCGGCACTCAGGGGTTACTCCTGGCTCCGTGCTAAGAAATCGCTCCTGGCAGGCTCCGGGGACCATATGGGATGTCGGGATTCAAACCAATGACCTTCTGCATGAAAGGCAAATGCCTTACCTCAATGTTATCTCTCTGGCCCCAGCTCATTAACTCTTTAACAGATTCATTTATCCCCTGTTGATTTTAAAATCAGATTAAAAAAAAAAAGCTATTGTGTTGTATGAGTTCTTTCTAATTTTTTTTAAATATTGACCACTTGTTAAATATATGATTTGCATCTTTCTTTCAACCAGATAGATTTTTATTTTGATTCTATATTTAGAGGTTTTTTCTAGTTTAATACAATCCCACTTGTATATTTCTGCTTTTGCTCTCTTTGCTTTTATTATAATCCAAAATTATGGTTAAGACTGATGTTGAGGAACCAGAGAGATAGCATGGAGGTAAGGCGTTTGCCTTTCATGCAGAAGGTCAGTAGTTCAAATCCCAGCATCCCATATGGTCCCCCGAGCCTGCCAGGAGCGATTTCTGAGCAGATAGCCAGGAGTAACCCCTGAGTTTTGCCAGGTGTGGCCCAAAAACAAACAAACAAACAAAAAAGATTGATGTTGATGGATTGGAGCTATATAATACAGTAGGTAGGGCATTTACCTTGATTTGGCTAACCTGGGTTTGATTCCTGGCATACCATATGGCTACCATAATTTATAATAATGTTAATATAAATGTTTTAGGAATATGTTGTTACTGCACCACACACACCACCATAGTACCCTCATCGTCTCTATGACCCTTATTTTACTTTGTTTTATTTTATTTTTTTGCTTTGGGTTTTTGGGCCACATCCAGCAGCACTCAGGGGTTACTCCTGGCTCTGAACTCAGAAATCGCTCCTAGAAGACTCAGGGGATCCTATGGGATGTTGGGGTTCGAACCTGGGCCTGTCCCCAGTAGGCTTTATGCAAATCAAAAGCCCTACCACTGAAATATTACTCTGCCCCCCCCCCCTCTCTGGGCCCTTATTGTCTCC
The DNA here is from genome assembly GCA_004027635.1 of Crocidura indochinensis. Classification (NCBI taxonomy): domain Eukaryota; kingdom Metazoa; phylum Chordata; class Mammalia; order Eulipotyphla; family Soricidae; genus Crocidura; species Crocidura indochinensis. The sequence goes on from PVKC010038557.1 coordinate 10,479, forward strand.
CTCACTATCTCTCTAACTCAGGCTGACTCCACCAGTTATTATTTATTTTCTTACTATACTTATATACTCTATACTCCACATAATACTTTTTTTCTCACTTTGATTAATTTTGCTCAGCATGATAGCCTGCAATTCCATTCTCATTGCAACAAACTACAGAGTTTCCTTTTTTTATAGTTGAGCATTCTTCCATTACATATATATATGTATATATATATATATATATATATATATATATATACACACTACAACTTTTTATTCATTCATCTATTTGTTGGGCACCATAATTTTGCTCTTACAGTAGATATCAGAGAGTGTCATCCCAACTTTTACACCTGTCTTAACCAATTAGGCACAAAGGCATAAAACATTACAAAATGGGAAACAAGACTCTTCTAAATATCCCTCCACATAATCTGACTTTGATTTAATATGACAACCTAAGAAACAGCATTTTGCATGATAGATTAGTAAGTAATCTCAGAAGTTCTATAAAAGTTAACTTCTATGAATTCAGTCAATTCTGAAAGTTTTTGGAACCTTCTTAGATGGTACTACAGTGCATAGTGATGCTTCTATAGTGTATGTATGAGAGAGGTTCAACATAAATAAGCTTAACTTGTTAATATAATTCTTAACAGTAAAAAGTACAATGGTTATAATTTTTGCAGGTATGCTTTTTGATTTATTTTTGTTTTATAATTGAATCTGTGATATACAGTTACAAAGTTGTTCATGGTTGAGTTTCAGCCACAATATGTTCAATACACATCCCTTCACCAGTGCACATTTTCTACCACCAATGTCCACAATTTCCCTTGTCTTCCCTTTATGGCAGATCTTTTCTTTTCTTTTTTCTCTTTTAGACACTTTGGTTTGCAATATTTATATTAATAGGTATTGTGTATAATATTACCTCCCTTCAACATCCAGTAAAGACCATATTTTTGACAATAAATTATGTCGTGATATAATTTATTTTCCAAATCTGACACTTTTGAGAATAAAAAATTACTAATCATATTAGGGCAATATGAACAAACTATGTCTGGTCCAGAAAAGCTAGGGAATATGGCTCCTGTATTAATTATAATTTACATTTTGTACAAGGTATCCAGGATTTTTCAAGTAGAAGGGGAGAGTCTGGATTTTATGAGAATTTTCCCCTTCCTCTGCTGTTCCATTTGTATTACACATTTTCCCATATTTTCGCTTATATTCATAGCCACATTGTTTGTTTGTTTATTTTATGATACTGGGAATTGAGACTAGGGTCTCAGAAAGGCAAGGCTAGTTCCACTTCCCTATACTTAGCCCTTTTCCCTTGTACTTATCTTTTAGAATGTGAGCTGAATTCAACACAACAATAACACATTGAAACTAATTTCTCACATACTTGAAATTCATTTGCTGTCTGTCTATACTTAGCAGCAAAGCAGGTGTAGTGGGAGTGGGATAACTGGGGAGTTCTCCAAAGTGGCTGCCAGTGTGTCTGATGTAGGTACAACCTTATGTAAGAAACAAGTCTATGTTTTTTTATTTCATATAGAGAAGGAGCTTTATGCCTCTTCTGGTATGTAAAAAAAAATCAAGAGTGCTTTAATTAGAAATTGCAGATGGTTTTATTAGTTTATATAGATCAATAAACTAATCTTGACTTTTTAATTGAGTTTTTAATTGATAATTACATGGGAAATTTTAATTGAGATATAATTGACATATGGCTTTGCTTATTTATGTTTAATTATACATGTTAATTTGGACTATTTAATATTGCAATATTATTATACTTCTGTCACATGGTTTTAATTTCTTTTTATGATTAAAAATGCTCCTGATTCTTAGGATAGAATATGACATTCACATGACTTCTCCTATTTTCACCCCAAGCAAAAAGAGAACAAGTTTGTCTTATTCATAGCTTTGTGCATCCATGCTGAATGCTTTCGATGCACACACCATGCATATCACAAGACATAACCAAATTTTCAAAAGGTTAAAGAAAAAAGTAAATCTGCTCCAGCTCTTCCAGTGCCCTCTAAGGACTTTAAGAAGAAAATGTCATTAACTTCACTTTAGCACTTTAGATAGAAAGAGCAGAAAGGCACAAACAGTGGGAGGAAGTTAGGTTCTCAAACAATTTTTGAAAACTGGTTTTTAACGTGGAAAATAAGATGTCCTCACCTATAAATTGGACAAATATTTATTCTCAAGTTTCTGGGAAGAATGTCAAATTTAGTTGCCCATTTTGTCTC
>PVKC010038558.1:0-12730 GCA_004027635.1 Crocidura indochinensis
GTTTAATACTTTAATCCATTTGCCAAAAAGACCCAAACTAGCTGGTCGGGTTCATCTTCTTAAGGAAATGAACTCAGCTCAAGGTCATGAGGAAGATTCTATAGAGAAGGGTTATATGGAGATTACAGCTTTCTGATGATCTTTAAAATAATTGGCTATTGTCTAGGGGTACCATTCGACTCTCCCTTTTCCTTCCCTGATATGCTACTTGGTAACACCACATACATGTAGCTACCAACCTAACAAGCTTGAGGTGGTGTTAATGGAAATAGACTGAAGACCTAACATGTGATTTGCACCATGTGGTTCTTACAAAATGAAGTCTCCGTGCTCGGAACCTAAGAAGAAGCCTTGTGGCCTTTACAAAATGTCTTCTCTCCTTGTTCAGAACCCAGGTCCCAACAGTTTATTTTGACATTCCCTGTTACATCTGGTTCTGCTACCAGGGATCACCCCTGGTGGGCTTGGTAGATGATATGGGGTACCAGGGATTGAACCTAGGGAAACCATGTGCAAAGCATGAGCCATGCCTGTCATTCTATAACTCCTTCTCTTCTCTCTTAATTAGTATAGGCATTAGATGGATGAATATTCTTTTGTGTATATATTTGCGTATGTGCTACATTTTCTTTAGGCAAAGAAGTTCCAAAGGCAGAATTTTAGGCCATGTGATATATAACATATCAATGTAAAAATTATTCAATCATTGTGAATTACAGAGTTATAAAGTTATTCACTATTGAATTTCAGACACACATTGCTCCAACACACATCCCTTCATCAGTGCCTACTTCCTTCACCAATGCCCCCAGTTTCCCACCCTCTTCAGGACTCTCACTGTGACAGCCACTGTTTTCTTTTTCTTTCCCTTTATTCACCTCTTTTAGGCACTGTGGTATGCAGTACTGTTATTAGCAGAGTATTATGCATGTTTTTAACTCCTTTTAGCATTTATGTTACTCTCCAAATCCATCCACGAATCAGAAAACTGTGTGACTTATTCTTTACTTACAGGACAGTTTAGTTCCATGTATACCTTATCTTCTTTATCCAGTCATCTGTTCTTGAACACTTGGGTTGTTTCCAGATTTTGCTTGCTGTGAATCATGCTGCAATGAAAGTAGAAGAGCAGATGCCTTTTTTGCATTGTGTTTTTGGGTTTTGGGGGTATAATTTCAGGCATGGAACTGCTGGGTCATTGTTTTTCAATTGTCTTCTAAAATGGATCATTTATTCCCCATTTCCCCAAGAGTCCATGAGAGAGTCTTTTAAATTGATGAACTATTATGAATTTAAAAAATTTTTGCTAGAGCACAACATATCTTTATTCCTCTTTGAAGAATTCATTTACTTTTTTTCAATAAAATATATTTAATAAGACTTTAAAATATCAACATCTGGGATCAGGTTTCTAAGAGCTTGTTCAGATGTTTTACATCTAAGAGGCCCTGCTTTGATCTCAGCACCATCTGGTTCCCCAAGTAACAAGCTGGGAATAGCTCCTGAACACCTCAAAACATTATCTTAATATAGAGTCAAGTATATTTCTTTTAGGATCTAAAATAGCTTTAATTGTGTCCTGAACCTTACATGGTAATAATATTAATTTTTCAAGTAATCCCTTTCTCCAGAGGTGGATGGAATTATCCCTTTCTCCAGAGGTGGATGGAATTATCCCTTAAGTCCCATTGGTAGATGAACTTGTTATTTCCTCTTAGTCTTTTGACTTGCCTTTTGGAACCTCAAAAATTGTATTGTCTCCTGAATCTGAAAAGAATAATAAAGAAAAAGACCTATATGTATGTAAGGTATACTGAATTTATAGATATAAAATATAATTTTTAGTGTTATATTTGGGAGAATTAAATATTAATTTAATAATTATTAATTATTAAATACTTGCAGTAAAGGCATTATGGAGATTTTGTTGACATATATAGTATCCAAAGTTATCATAGAAATATTTGCAGAAAGGGACAGGTGGGATAGTACAGTAGTTAAGGTGCTTGCCTTGCACGTAATCAACCTGGGTTTTATTCCTGATGCCCCTGAGCCTGCAAAGAGTGATACCTGAAAACAGAGCCAGGAGTAAGCCCACTGTACCACAAGATGTACTTCTCCCTTCTTCTCACCCTTTTGGCCAAGAAAGCAAAATAGAAAGAACATACATTTGCATTCTCTCATCATCATGAACAGATCAACACCAAAAGTTGAATCAATCAGCCTCCTCTTGGAAACTGATTGAACAGTTCCCCATTGACTACTTCACTCTGATGCAGTGGAGTCAAGAGAGCCTCACCAGAGAACATTAAGCTAAGGCTTGGAAGAGAATTCTAAGGCTAAGAATCCTACTCTGGGGAGACACTTAAGGGTTTGGAACACTGTTTTACAAAGCATAGCCAGTGATGCTGAACTGAAGTATGCCCAAACTTCGTCTCCTTTACCTACAGTACCAGAACTGAAGGTAAGTAATGCTTAAGATTCATATACTGTTAGAATTTAGTTTCAGGGATCAATCAGCTCAGTAGCTATTGGCAACTTTGCTGATATAGTACATTTTCTTCAACAGATCCTGAGGGAAAGTTCTTGCACACTACAAGGTAATAGCAGAGCAACCTGGACATCCAGTGATCCAAAGAGACCCCACTAATCAGCAGACCTCAACTAATCAGCAGAGACTTGCTAAAACATAGACATTAGGAAGTACCCCTCTCTGCCTGCTCTTCTGCTCTTTTTTCTGAGGGCTCAATCTTCTTAAAGGTCACATCTCTCAGGCAGCAGGTCTTGTGTGACCACCAAAAGGCAGCCTTGGGGCTACTAATGACCTTGAACCCTTGGTACCCACTCAGGCCCTTTTGATAAGAATGAATGAGTGCTTGAAGCACTCAAGATCTTGAAACCCAGATCAGCCTTCTTGTCCTTATGAACTTAACAGCTGCCCTCAAGCTTTCAAAGGTCTAAAATCTTGGTCACAGCTTTGCCCAGACCATTGGAAATTGTGCTAACAAGCCCTAGGGCACTTGCAATCTTGGAATCTAAGTCATCCCTTAGACCTGTTTCACTTTACAAAAGATATGCTATATATGATTAGATAATTACCTGAAAGGATAGTCAACATATTTAGTCACTATAGATTATTGTAGAAATCATTAGCAAGGAATTCTAATTAAAACCAAAGGCTATGCTCCCACAAATGTACAAATGGGACTTAAATGTAAAAAACTGATGTAACAAGTACTATTAATAATTAAGAGCAGCCAGAGCTCCGTTTCATAATTATTAGAAATATAAAGTCCTACTTATGCTTACTTATAAAATCATTTCATGAAAAATTCTGACTTTATTAAAACTTAACAAACACATTCATAGGACCTACAGAAAATGTCTGGGTACTCACACAATAAATGAAAACATACAGCTATGAAAGTCTAGTTCTAGAATGTCATATCAGCTTTATCCACGTTAGTTTCAAATCTGAAAAGGTTCAATTGACATCAACAGAGGCTAGAATAAATTTTCACTTATTTGTACGATATACTTCTGTGCAATTAAATGGAATTAACCATTGATAAGTTAACAACATGGAGGTGATGCCAGTGGAGGTTCCTGGGTGATTTGTTTGAAGTGGGGGAGGAAGACAGCAGCCCCTACATGGGAATCTACTGCTTCTTTTCTACTCAACTCTGCTACCTGGGGATGTATCTGGGAATGTCTAGTTCCATGAGCCTTGCTCTGGCAGAAAAACAAAGTCAATCTTAGACCTTATCAAGGACTTTGGGTCCATCTCATTCCCTCACAGAAAAGGATTTCAGGAGGAAATAAGCAATGAAGTAAAAAAGATTATATCTGAAAGTCCTGAGGAAGGGGAGAGAGATGGAAATGAAAGAGGAGTGAGAGTAATAAGTAAGTAAAAGTAACAAGTAACAATACCAGGAGAAAGCTTCTTCATAGGCTGAGAGAGTCCTTGTACACAACCCAGCATGATAGCATGAAAGTCCATATATCAAGAGGGGAGAAGTATGCTCAGAAACAGTGCTCAGGCACCATGTACCCAGGGAATACATGTATGTACTTCCTTTGTTCTCCATTGACCTTTATAGTTTGCCCAACCTGCACCACATAGGATTTCCTACCCAGAACCAGTCCTTTTGCTATGTTAGCTCCCAAGGGTAGTTGATAGTCTTCTTTGACATTCCTTTCCTAGCCTTTGTTCCTTTCCTGCTGGCACTGCTCTCCAGGAGTTCAGTCTTCTCTGTGTCCACAGTAGTGCCAAGTGTTACACTTATCACTGAAGTAACTCCTCCAAATTCTGCCTCCTGTTTTTATTATATCTCAAGAATTCATTGCCTGAGACAAGTGTCCCTTCCCTATCTGCCAGCTTGAAAGGTATCTGAAAAACATTGTTTACCTAGACAATATGGTAAATGTGGACATTATTCCATTTCCATAAAATGCTAGAAAATGCAAAGTGATTGTAACAGTTAAGTGGTTATCAAGGGTCTATTTATTAAATTATATATAGACAGAGATCCTATATGAAGTTGTATAACACCGGGGGGTCAGAAAATTGTCATCGGTGAAAGATTTCTGAATGTGTAACCTCCAAAAATGAAATTCAATTGCATTATGAATCTGAGATATTTCTGACAGGACTCACTCATATTGCATTTCTCAGGTGAAGAGGTCACAAGTGGGAAGAATTTAGCCTTACTCCGGGGAGTTGCAAGGTGACTTTCAAAAGTAGTCTGTGAATGAAGAGAAGTTTTAATATGGAATTTATTTCAAAAGACTTACATTTTTATTGATTCCTATTATTTGAATTAGTGTAACTTTTCAGTATCTTGATTATAAAGAAGAATTAATGTCATACATAACTATATAAAATTATATCAAATCATTGTAAATAAATCATACCTGATAACTACCTAATAACGTAAAGAAAAGGAAATGAATATTGAACTTATCTTAATAATCTGTGCTAAAAGGTTAGGTAGAATAATAGAACCACACTACTATCCTTGGAATAGATTATACAAATGAAATGAATTAATAGGAGATATATATTTAGTAAAGTACAGAGAAAAATATATCATCTAGATGGAGACTATGTGGGTGTTCATTCTAAAATTATTTTCATATTTCCAATATGACTATGTAAAGCTTTTTATAACAAAATTAGTTATCAAAAAGGTTTAAAGGAAAATTTGGGCAGAACTTTTGGGTGTTTCATAATTGATTTTTTTCCATGGTATTATTTGGGTAGGCAATGAAACTCTTGATTTTTTTTAATTTGGACCAAACAATATTCAGGTAATTATTCTAGGAATACACTATAGTTTTCTGAACAAAGATATGGAAAATGTTGACATCTCAGACCTACAGATATGAAGTATCTTGATAATCATCTTCCCTCTGAAAGAAAAGAAAATATTCATTAAAGGAGATGTACAAAAGGTATTGTGTTAGGTCATCCAGATCTGTCTGCTGTAAATTCTGAGAAACAGTGTATTTTGGCATTCTTCAAGCACATCTAGTTCTCACATAAGAGGCTTCATTTCATAAAATTAATGTTCCCACCCACTCTTCTTGGCAAATACTGACTAATTTACATAGGACTCCATCTTTGCTGGGCCATGATATCCAGAATAATCTCTTAGGCTATTATATTGAACCTGGTATACAATGATGCTAAGTACATGTTTGTTTAATGCATAAAGCACATGAAGAATCTTTTCTTTTATCTTTATGTATCTTCCTATACCAGTATTATTTACAGTTCAGTGAGGAGCTTGAGATTTTTCACAGATAAAATGCATATCTTGATAGTATAGGACAAAGAAATGTATCTTAAAATTAGTCAATGTTATATTTATTTCCTATCTACCACTTACCTGACACATGATTTAGATTAAGATAAATGATGTTTTGTGAGCTTTATATATTGTAAAAATATAAAGAATAGGATTTTCTTGTAGAACTGTCTTGTGAATTAAGTAGAATATGAAACCAGTTTATCAAGTAAAATGTTGGAGCATTAATATTCACCACACTTTATATTTGAAACAAAAGTCTTGAATAAAATTGAATAAAAGGACCTTACAATATAGTTTCCTATTTAATCATATTTGAGTAACATATTTCAAAAGGTTTATAAAAATGAAAAAGTTATTGAAATTAGTGAAAACTCGATTAAAGCCTAATTTTGCCTTTCTTGCAGCAAGAATGAATGTTAATTCAGTTATCATTAACATTTAACCCTCACTAAGGAACAACTGACAATTGTGACCCAAGCTAGCCAAAAGTTGAAATTCTTTTCTGATTTTTTTTGTTTATTTTGGGGTCACACCTGGCAGTACTCATGACTCCTGGCTCTATGCTCAAAAATTGCTCCTGGCAGGCTCCGGGGACCATATGGGATGCTGGAATTTGAACCACCATCCTTCTGCATGCTAGACAACAGCCCTACCTCTGTGCTATCTCTCCAGCTCATTTTCTTGAATATTTTTTTCAAGAATCTTGATGAGTCCCCTTTTTGGAACTATTCTAGTTTTTTATTATTTTACATTATGCTCTCATATTTTTTAACACCTACATGTCATGCTCCTGACATGCTCCTTGGTTTGCCTCTATTAATCTATTTTTTATTACTTTAAAACTTCTTGCGGTAAGAGCATGTAATGCATTCATTCATTTGCTTGAACATAAAGTATTCAGGAATTTTTTAATCTGATGAAATCTTAAAATTTTTCATGTAAATGTTCTTTTCTGGTATGGTCCAACATGAAATACAAAGTTCTCCATATTGAAGAGCAAACTTTATTTTATGCCTATATTTACCTCAAAGACAGTATCTTACTTTTGACAGGGGTAGCTGTACTTTTTTTGTTCCTAGTAAACTATTTTCTCACATACTATCATCTAGGAAGCTGAAACTAAAATTACTTTTTTAATATAATTTTTATTTTGACCAAAGTGGCTTACATATCTATAACAGTAATATTTTAGGTTCATATTAACTATGTGTCAGGAGAATTCCCAACACCAAAATTGTCCTCCCTCAACGCCCACTCCCATCTTGCATCCCATATCCCCCACCCTTATCCCCCGGGCTGCTAGAGTAAGTGTCTAGCTTGTGTCTAGCTTACTACTTAGTGATCATACAACTGTTTGGTCTTGATACCCTTCACTTTTTCCCCTTCTCTTTGAGAGACAATACTAGATAGTTCAATTTATGTGGTTTTGTTTGAAGAAAAGAGCAATAAAATGGGGTAAAAATCAAATAAACCAAAAATGGGCGGAGTGCTTTTAGAGTCTCTCAACTTCAGTTTGAGAGAGGAAAGGGAAAAAAGGAAGTGAAACACCATAAACATACAAAAGGAGATCTCAAAAAAAAATCCAGTGAGCACTACAGCAATAAAGACAAGCACCATATAATAACCATGGTCCTGAAATAAAGACATAACAGAATGCAAAAAGGAAAAGGAAAAAGAAATAAATAAAAAAATGGAGACAACAACTTCAATATCCAAACCCAAACAAAGAAATCAAGCTTATAAATAGATAAAAAATATTTTTGTGCAGTTTTTTTTCCTGCATAGGCACAGTAAATATTGGGGACATTAGAGAAGGGATTCCCTTAGCTTAAAAGTTACAGGGTTTCTCCACCTTTGTCACCTACTGTCATGAGAATAACTATAGGCTCTTGCATGTTTGTTTACTCTCCCTTGGTGCCTTTGCGGTGTATGTAAGGTTTAAGCTCCATCATGGGTGATAAAATCAGACCTCTATATCTAGAAATCTTGGTATCTTCAAGGGTCTAGGAACAGAGCTTATGATGAAGACTTTCTTTGTCGTTCTAGAAGTTCTGTTCCTTCACTGTCGTTTTAATCCATCTTCTTTAGTTGGTGGTCTTGGTCGTTGCACTGATCCTAGTATGGAGCCTGGGATAGAGTCTTTCTTTATGTTTCCAGAAAACCCGTTCACTTGCAATTGTCTCAGAGAGACCTTTGGAATTAGAGATCTTGAATGTACAAATTGTAGACCAAAAACTAAACTAGGGCTTTTTTGTTGCTCCCAAGATACGTTCTGCTCCGTCATGGTTGTCACAGTCAGTCAGCTATAGATAGAGATCTTGGCTTTTGCACAGATCAAAATCTTCTGATTTTGTCTTATTGTTAGATGGTGAGGTAAGACAAGCTGTTCTTTCATCAAGTTGTTCCCATTTCTTCATTGTCAGGATATCATATTAGAACTGGCCCATGTTGGTGCCAGAACAGTGTTAGTGATGAACCGGAGGGGTGGTTACCGGAGCTACTGCGGAGAACTATGTCATATCTATCTCTGGGAGCAAGGGTTCAAGGCTGGACAGACGGTGTCTAATCACCTGGGGTCTAACTTGGGTCCACATGACTTATGTTCAAGTCTGGAGGTTCCACTGTATTGTAAAAAAAAAATATGAGTTCTTATCTCTAGTAGACAAGAGCTTGTTTTTGTGTGTGTTTTTCTGTATTTTTTTCAGTCATACCAATTTGATGCTCAGGGGTTACTCTGGCTAAGTGCTCAGAAATTGCCTTTGGCTTGGGGGGACCCTATGGGACACAGGGGAATCGAACTGCGGTCCTTTCTTGGCTAGCGCTTGCAAGGCAGACACCTTACCTCTAGTGCCACCTCACTGGCCCAAGAGCTTGTTTTTATATGTAAGATTTCCCCTTTTTTTAGTATGCCTTTGCAGGAAGAAATGGTGCTACATTATACTGCTGGTGCATTTGGGAGTGGAAAGATAAGGAAACAGAAACTAGAGAAAAAATATATATATGCTCACATATATATAAAGTAAAAATAGAATCTTTAAGATGAATTTTATAAATTAAAAAAGGAACAAAATGATGCAGGAGACTACCTTACATTTGGGGAAAAACAGATGAAGAGGTAGTATTGCATAGGTCTTAAACTTATGAAGGAAATATAGGCTTTCCCATTGTCTTTTTATCCCCATTGTCTTTTGAGAGTTTCCTGTGCGGTGTAGGCTCCAGGGCATATTTTCATCTCACCCTCGGCCTTCTTGAGATTGAGAAAAGATTTGCAGCAGAGAGGTCTTGGGTAGAGTACTTTCAGTGGGAATCCTTTTGGAAATAAGTCTGGTAATGAACAACAGTCTATGTTAGGGAGAGGTGATAAAGAGGACCACACAGCATGAGTCAGCAAGGTTGCTGGTTGTATTTTCTTGCTGGGGACTAGATGTGGGTCTAAGTGGGTGTTCCTTTGCTTGGGTTCTGGGAACCAGCTCATTGGGGAATAAGGTCAATTTTGATGCCTAATGGATTAAGAACTGAGGGTGAAGAGTTTTGATAAGGTGGGAAATTGGGCTGGGATTGGAGGGTGAAGAGATAGTCAGATTTCTGAAGGGGGGAGAGGGAGTAGTGTATGGAAGTTGTATAACATTATAGGTATGGGTTGTTTACAATTTAGGTTTGACTCTCAAGGAGGAGTCCTATCTCAGTGTGCTCATGCCCACATATAAACATATAGTAGTTAGCTTTAGGTATATATTAATGAAAAGAGGTGGCGAGAGCAAGAGATATGCTGAGTACAGCAAGCTAGGTAAATATAGTACATGTAAGGTATAGAAACTAATAGGTCAACTTTTGGATACATATAGGTTTTGCATCTTGAGTACTAGGTGTTTACCCTGTGCAGCATTGTCCACAGAATCTTATATAACAACTTTCCTTTCCTAAAGAGGAGGTAACAGTGTGGTTTTTATTTGACAAGGATTGAATTGATGATAGTAAGGAGGAAAGAGTAGAAGAAAAGTGAAAAAGACGAAGTAGTGAGAAGAGAGGAGAAAAGAGCAAGGGAATGTTAGTTTTCTTGAATGTGTTCGATGAGTAGACCCTGTAGTATAAGTCTGTGGGTCAGAGTTGCGGCTTCAGTGGTCTGACTGGACACATGCTTCTGGTCCTAAAAGAGGGATAACCTAGAAATAAAGGTTATGTTAAAGTTTTTATCAAGACATTTACATAATGCAAGCTGATTATGGTATCTAATGTGGCTGAGCACCACACTGTCACCTCAGATTGTCCACCCTTTGTATCCATGAACCCCTGTGAAGAGAAAAGCGGAGAGGTTATTTTAAATATAGTAAGCTTAAGGCATTAAAATATATTGTTATTAAATGCTTCCGTTGGAGTCAGTGACTTCCATCGTATTCTTTATCTGTTATCTTGTATAGGATCCCCTAAATATTATTATGGGCCTTTGTAGTAAAAGGCTTATTACATACCTGTTTTCTCTATGCTGCTGTTTCTGCTGTGCTGGTTTCTTTATGGTATAATATGTAGTCGCGGCTTTCTGTTGTTCCTCTTCCACTTGTTTTGGGCCCTACTCCCCCATATATGTTGATTATTACAGTGTGTGGAATTTTATCCCGTTAAACACTGTTATTTCATCTTAAAGTATTCATTGTATATATGTTGTACATTCTAGGTACTTCAGAATAGTGCTATCATTCTGTGTTTATCTTTCATCTTCTGGCTTACTTCATTTAGCATAATATTTTCTAGGTCCATCCACGTTGCTGCAAAATCTACGATTGTATCATTTCTAACTGCCATGTAGTATTCCATTGTGCATAGATACCGCATCTTAATGATCCACTCACCTGTTGTTGGACATCGAGGTTGGTTCCAAGACTTAGCTATTATACTGAGTGTTGCGATAAATAGTGGGGTTCACACATGCTTTGGGATAAATGTCCTTCCAACTTCAAATGGCAGCTCAATTATTAGTTCCTTGAGCACTCTCTAGACTGTTTTCCATAGCGGTTGGACTAGGGGAAATTTCTACCAGGAGTGGATGATAGTTCCTTTCATACTGCATCCCCAACAACAGAGATTGTTCCTGTTATTTTTGATGTGAGCAATCCCCACTGGTGTAAGGTGGAACTCATTGTTGTCTTGATCTGGATTTTACTGTGGACTCTTTAGGGTTTTCCATGTATATCATCACGTCATTTGCAAAAAGAAATAGTTTGAATTCCTCTTTCCCTATTTGAATTTCTTTGATTCCCTTCTCTTGTCTGATTGCTACTGTTAGGACTTCTAAGACTATGTTGAATAAGAGTGGAGAGAGTGGACAACCTTGCCTAGTTCCTAACCTTAGTGGAAGTGGTTTCAGTTTTTCACCCTTAAGAATAATGCTGGCTGTAGGCTTTTCATAGATAGCTGTAACTATCTTGAGAAAGGTTCCTTCCATATATTTTGCTTAGTGTTTTCAACATGAATGGGTGTTGGATTTTGTCAAACCGCATCTCTGCATCAATTGATATGATCACGTGGTTTTTGTCTTTTTTATTATTGATGTGGTGTATGATGTTGATTGATTTGCATATGTTGAACCATTCTTGCATCCCTGGGATGAAACCCAATTGATCATTTTGATGTAGTGCTGGATTCAGTTTGCTAAGATTTTGTTGAGTATTTTTGCATCTATATTTATTTGTGAGATTGGTTTGTACTTTCCTTTCTTGGTGGTATCTTTGCTTTTTTTGGAGATAAGCGTGATATTAGCCTCATAGAAGGAATTAGGGAACATTCCTGTCTTTTTCAATGCTTTGGAAGAGCCTGTGGATCAGTGGAAGTAATTCTTCTCAGAATGTTTGATAGAATTCACCTGTAAAACCATCTGTGCCTGGACTTTTGTTCTTGGGGAGTTTCTTTAACTATTGTTTCAATTTCCTCCAAGGTGATATACCTGTTTAGGCTTTCTAAATCCTCATATTCTAGTCTTGGAAGCTAGTATTTTTCCATGAATCTGTGACTTTATTATGGATTCTCTAGCCTAACTAAATATTGTTGTTTATAATACGTCCTCATGATATGTTGGATTTCTTGGGGTTCTGTTGTAATCTTTCCCATTTCAATTGTGATCCTGCTTATTTGGGTATTTTTTCTCTTTTTTTGGTGAGTCTTGTTAGTGGTTTGTCTACCTTGTTTATTCTTTCAAAAAACCAACTCTTGGTCTCATTGATTTTCTGTATTGTTTTCATAGTTTCTATGTTTTTTATTTCTGCTCTGGCTTTTATTATTTCGTGTCCGCTGGTTGTATTTGTGTTTCTTTGCTGCCGTTGTTCCAGCTCCTTAAGATGGTCCTTTAAGCTGCTAATTGTTGTCATTTTCCTCTTTCCTGACATAGGACTGTATTGCTATGAGTTTCCCCCTGATTACTGCTTTTTCTGTGTCCCACAAGTTTGACAAGTTGTTACTTCATTGTCGTTTGTCTCAAGGAATCTTTTTATTTCTTCCTTTAGTTCCTCTTTGATCTAGCTGTTATTGAGGAGCATGTTGTTTAGTCACCAGGTGTAGGGAGCCATAGGAGTTCCCCCCAAAACTGCTACGCTTTGGCTGACATTCCTGCCTGCCTCTACTGAAGAAGAACAGAAACCAACATTTGCTCAGAGCCCCTGCCAAATAGGAGACTAGCAGCACAAATTTAGTTTTCCTGAAAACAATCCTTACTTCCACTTTCGCTCTTGTCAATTATTAACTCATGGCCATGAAAATAGCTTATGTTAGCCTTAGAAAAAATTTCTGAACAAAGGTTTATTGAAAACCTAACATTTACCAAAGAACTTGTGTGCACATATGTCTGTAACCCCCTCCGCAAGAATGTTTATAGATTACATACCAACTAAGTGTGTACGTGCAGGAATGTGCTTGGTGGTCTGTGGCCA
>PVKC010038559.1:0-12730 GCA_004027635.1 Crocidura indochinensis
CATATGGGGCACGGGGGATCGAACCGCGGTCTGTCCAAGGCGAGCGCGGTAAGGCAGGCACCTTACCTCCAGCGCCACCGCCCGGCCCCATGTAAAATGAATTTTAGTAATCCATTTTTTAAAACATAAGAAGACAAGCTTTTAGCATATGTACAAAATTTTAATTAATAAACAAATGAAAACTTTTAATAAAATATTTTATCAAATATATTTTTATTTAAAGTATTGTGATTAACTAAGTTATTCATAGTTAAGTTTTAGATATACAATGTTTCAGCACCAATTTCACTACTGGTATCAACCTCCCTCCACCAATGTTCGCAGAGTTAATTCCATCCCCAACACCCCCTACACACACACACACACACACACACACACACATCACACCACACACATCTGGCCATCATAACAGGTATTTTTTAAGTTCATTGTTAAACTTTGGGTATCATGATTTTAGTATTGTTGACTCCATAATTTGGATATTTAGTTTAAATGGCAATCCTAATTAATATCCTTCTTAAATAAAAACGTGTTATTTTTTTGACTCTTGGGTCACACCCAGGAGTACTCTTAGCTTTGCACTGTGGAATCATTCCTGGGAGTGTTTGAGGGTCTGGCATTTCTGGGGATCAAATCCAGGCCATTGATATAAAAGGCATATATGCTCAGCTCTTTGAATTAGCTCTGCAGTCCTGAAAATATTAAATATTCTTAGTATAAGTTATGCAGAATAAAGTTTATTAATACATAGTGAACAGCAGAAAAAATAAATGAGAGCTATATGTATGGTTTTCCTTTTGTTTTGTTCATGGCCCACACCCAGAAATATTCAGTTTACTCATAAATTGCTCCAGGTGGTGTTTTGGGGCTAGAGATTGAACCTGGGTCTGTCATATACAAGGCAAATACCCAGCCCACTGTACTATCTCTCTGGCCCCATGATTGTTGTCATTGTTTTTAAATTAATTTATTTAAAGAAAATACATCACAGAGTTGAAATAGTTAATCATAATACATTTGTTTCCAGATAAGTTAAAGCAAATTATTGAACAAATTAGAAATGAAAATAAAAAATAAAATGGAAGAGAAGAAAAGAAATAAAATAAGAAAAAAAGAAAAATACAGCAGCAAGTTTGTGAAAATTATTTTATCTCCATTAAAACAATGGCAGAAAGTTTCGGAAGCTCTTGTAGTTAGCTGTCCGTTCTGTTAAACTGGCGAATTCCTAGGGATGACAGCATCAAAGAAATGAAAGTGTCCAAAAATTAAAAGTATTATTACTGATATTACAACTTTTAGGGATATGTACCCAGCTTCCAGGCCTCCTAGAAGTAGGAAAATATAGGATGAGAGTGTCCACACTTATTCAAGAAAGCTCTAGTGATATCAGCCCCAAAACCGGCATATCTGAAGTGTGGTCAGATTAGTCTTTGCAAGAAATGATAAAGGACCAGTGATGAGGCAGGGTCATCAGGAAAATAGTGATTCTGGGTGATGGAGGCAGCAAGAATAGTTTCAGCAAGGTAGGGGCCTAGCCCACTCTCTCCTCCCAATATGGCCAACTTTCTGCTGAATGACCCATTTTCTTAATTTTTTACTCATTGACTTTTAAATTAGTCCAGTTATTTTGTCATTTTCCTCTTCTTTCTCCACTAATTATGGAGCTTTTTAGTTTGGTGCTATACCTTTTTGTCCATATGGATTACAGAAGGTTCAAGCAGGCATTGTTGGCTGGATGGATTTAAGAATGACAGGGAAAGAAAAGGAACCCCCAAACTTGTCTTTTAACTTAGAAATAGAGGTGGAAACTTTGCTGGTGCACAGGGAGACCTGAGAAGATCATGTTATACACTCAATATTTACATCTGCTGAGGTAGAAAGGAGAAAGTAAATGAAATATTCTTGGTGATCACTTTTCTCAATATAAAAGGCCACAAGGCTACTTAAGAGCTGTGTGTGGTCCCAGGCAGGCCACTTACGGGGAGGAGTGGCGGTAAATGTTTAAAGAACCTGACACTGCAGCTGTGTGCAGAAGAGTGAAATCAGTCTCCACAGATGAGACCCTAACATCCACAGTGTCTAAGGTAACTAAGTGGTTTCAAATGTGCCACCAAGATTGAGTAACATGGCCTTAGAGAAAACAATTTCAGTAAAGAGGTGAGAACTAAAGAATTTTAGAGAGGCTCAAGGAGAGCAGTGAAAATTTTTGAATCTGTTGTAAGTTGGATGTTTCCGAAAAAAGAGAAAGGTAAATGTATCTTTTCCTAGAATCACTTCACCTGATCTCCTGCCTAACTGTGTATTTAGGCACAAATTGCATGGCTTCACCTACCTCTTGAAACTCATTTTCAGGTATAGTGTATGACTCAGCAGAACAAGATATATAAAAGCAAAAGAAAGTTTGCAACTTCTCTGCAGTTCTACTTATGCCAGAAACAAAACTAGCATTAGCTGCTCAGAGTCCCTCTAAAATAGTCAATTTTGGAAGCATCTGCTTCAAATAATCATTTTAAATGATTTTGAAAGGTCAGGAAGATACTCACTTTTCACAGGTACGTGCTTGGCATATGCTGAGACCTAAGTATGAACACTAGCACCATATGCCTACACAGTATCACTGGGTTAGTTAGCCCTGGTGTTCCTCAGGATCACCAGTTCCAGCAGCCGTCACTTGACCAGGCTTGAACATTGAACTATCTAGCTAAGTATTGCAAGGACTGACCTCTGAGCACTGCTTGGGAGGTCCAAAAAATAACAATTGAAGAGTGATCATTGTACTTATGGTTAAGATGTTAATTTTTTTTTTTTTTTGGTTTTTGGGTCACACCCGGCAGTGCTCAGGGGTTACTCCTGGCTCCATGCTCAGAAATTGCTCCTGGCAGGCACGGGGGACCATATGGGGCACCAGGATTCGAACCGATGACCTTTGGCATGAAAGGCAAACGCCTTACCTCCATGCTATCTCCCGGGCCCCAAGATGTTAATTATTAAATAGACACATTATTGTTATATTTATATATGTATAATTTATATATGATCTCTAGCTGTTATATCAATAAATATATGTTATACTTACAAAATTATTGCTCTAATGTATCTGAAGTAATAATTTTGTGGTGATTCTTCTGAAAGTTTCTCAGATAAGAATTCAGGAAAGTGGGGCCGGGTGGTGCTGCTGGAGATAAGGTGCCTGGCTTGCCTGCACTAGCCTAGGATGGACCGCGGTTCGATTCCCCTGGTTTCCCATATGGTCCCCCAAGCCAGTAGCGACTTCTGAGCGCATAGCCAGGAGTAAGCCCTGAGCTTACCAGGTGTGGCCCAAAAACCAAAAAAAAAAAAAAAAAAAAGAATTCAGGAAAGGTCTTTGTGTCACATGATCCTTTCCCCCTTAAAAGAAAATTCTGACTGAAGTTAAACATAAGTAATCATGGCACCTGGATCTGTATATTTCTATTTCGAATAATGCTTCCTGTTTCAGCTATTGAATTGGAGTACTCAGTGGATCTTGGGATATCATGGCACCCTTTGGTGCGGGACTGTCTGCCTACCAACGTAGAATGCAGTCGCTATCACCTGCAGCGAATCCTGGTATCAGACACTTTCAACAAGTGGACCAGAATCACTCTACCTCTCCCTCCTTACACCAGGTATGGATGCTTCTGCATGTGATGAAGCCAAATGTGAGATAATTTGGCTTGTCATTTCAGCACAGCGAATACGGATGAGATTTAGGATGCTTTGTTTCTAACTTAAGGTATTGAAATGCATGCGTTTTTTAAGCAATGTTATATACAGTAAAAATCATTTTTCCTAGTAATCTTATTTTGTGCTTTCCCCAAATCCAACCTTTGATTGTTTCTTAACTCTCTTATGTTTGTTTTTGTTGGTTGGTTGGTTTTGCTTTGGGGGCCACACCTGAATGTACTCAAGACTTACTCCTGACTCTGCTCCAGAAATCACTACTGGCAGGACTAGGAGACACCATGGGGTACCAAGGCTTGAAATTGGGTCATCTGCATGTAAAGCAAGAGCCTAAGCCACTACACTATATGTCTGCAATCTCTAATATTTTTAATGAATACTTTGTGCAAGAGAACAGTGACTAAATCAGTCATCTCCAATTTGGTTCGGATTTGCAAGGACCAAGTCTTAAATTTGGGGGGGGGCTGGGGGAGGTCACACCCAGTGATGCATAGAAGTTACTCCTAGTTCTACGCTTAGAAATCAGTCCTGGTGGTGCTCAAGGGAGATGCTGGGGATTGAACCTGAGAGAGCTGCGTGCAAAACAAGCACCTAACCCACTGTACTATCTCTCCAGCTTGTTTTTTGTCTGTTTACTTGTTTTGTTTGTTTTTTTGTTTTAGGGCCATACCCAGCAATGTCTGGCAGTATGGAAGGCAAATAGTCTCCCTACTGTATTATCAGTCTGGACCCCAATGCTTAAATTTAAAGTAGACTCTAGAATAAAACAGATTTAAATGGTGTCTGTTTTCTGTCAGACTCCTTACTGTAAACAAAGTAGTAAGCGGTATCATATAAATGGATGCATTCTCTTATTTGGATAGCAATTATCAATTCTCCATTATAATGTCTTTAAAAAATTATTATGGCTTAATAAAATTCCTAGAAAATACTGATAAGGTAGTTAAGTATTGTCTGTGTATTGACCTCTTGCTTGAGCAACACAGGGAATTCACCTTTTCAGCGAGAATAGTGTTTATACCTCTCTCTCTTTCTCTCTCTCTCCTGCTTTCTCTCTTTTTCAACTAAGTTTCTAATCATAGAATGCTTTAAAGTTTCAGTAGAAAGTTTACTTCCTGCAAAAACACTGTCTAGTTACTACAATTAAGAAAGAAGTAGAGGGCTAGAGTAATTGTCCAGCAGGTAAGGTGTTTTTCTTGTCCCAGGTTTGATCCCTGGCATCTCATATGGTCCTCAAAACCTGCCAGGAGTAACTTCTAAACTCAGAGCCAGGAATAACTCCTGAAGACTGCCAGGCATGGCCACTCCCCACCACCACCAAATAAAAAGAAAGAGAGCAACCAGTGTAGTATGTGGGAAAAACAATTCTAGTTTGGGCTCATTCTTATATTTTCACCCTCCCTCAAAAGAAGAATGAATAAATTTTCTAGGAAATTAAATAAAATGACCATTTATATGGGGAATAATTTTTCTGGGATTATCCTAAGTGGAATGGCTTTAGTTACAAACAGCCAGGGCTGCTTTGTAGTTGCTGGCTCAAAGGAACAAGACTATATTAACTGTCAGCAGAGTTGCCAAGTTTAAATGAGATACACAAGATTTTGTTGCTCATTAAAGGTATTGCCACACATGAATTATTAAGGTGATCTTATTAAGTGAAATAGAAAAACCTCCATTAAAGCAGTAGTCTTTTATGTCTTTATGAATTCTGTGAATTATTACCAATCTCCTTTGTAGCATTTTGCAAATAAATGACATTTTAAGATTTATTCCAGCTAGTTATTATACCCCACAGCCTTTTACTCAAGAAAATTATTCCTCATATTTTAATCTATCCATTAATTGTCTCTTGCACATACCCACAATTTTGTCCCTTTCAAATAATAGTTGAAAAATAGAGTGAACTTCTATTTCTTCTTGTAATTGCATTGAAATTTCAAGAAGTTTTGTATATTACCTTAAAAAACTTTTTTTTTTTGGTTTTTGGGTCACACCTGGCAGTGCTCAGGGGTTACTCCTGGCTCCATGCTCAGAAATTGCTCTGACAGGCACGGGGGACCATATGGGGCACCAAGATTCGAACTGATGACCTTTTGCATGAAAGGCAAACGCCTTACCTCCATGCTGTCTCCCGGACCCCAAAAAACTTTTATATACTATCTTAAAAACTCATATTGTCTAAGATTCATAAAAGCAATAGTGCCTGTTATCTAGACATTTAGGTAATTCAAATATGTGTTCTGGTAGAACCCAAACCAGACCCACTTTCATCATTTTCAGCTCTGTGGTATGGATCCTTAGTATTCTGTCAGGAGCCGAGTACTTTGTCCCAATGAAAGAAAGTCAACATATCTCCACTATATCTGTTCTTAACTTCAATTTATTCTAAAATATATTCTGTCTTATTTTCACTTGAATTTGCTGCCTCAGTATCTGCAATGAGTTGAGATGGTTTTCTGTTTTCTATTAGTGAGGATGTCACTTTGTAGTTCTTCAATTAAACAACATAGTACTGACAGCTCAGAGCCAGGTGCTGAGGGGTGGTTAGGGATGACTGTGACAATCTGCCAATTGTAGTCTGTTCACTCATTTATCATGAAAACATCAGGCTAGGATCCCTGTATGACTGGCCCAGAGGTGACGAAAGTTAACTGAGGCTGGTTGTCCACAGGTTGACATCAAACAATTCTCTAAAGTGTAATGGACAGATATTATCAGTACTTATCATTCAGTTATTCATTTAACAAATTTTTTTGAAATGTTTTGTTCTATAGTAAGTCTTTGTTAGAAACGAGCTTATCTCTGTCTGAACATTTAGTCCTATGGGAGACATATTAAACAGACATATTAAACAGTAATTATCAGTGATCACAAAAATAAATATTTAATTCCAAACTGTAAGTTATCAGTTTGGATCTAGGAGGATAGTTGCATGAAGTTGAAATTATATAACATCTAGAGATTTTTCCTTGGTCAGAAAAGGTTTATGAATATTCCTAGACACTATAATAGAGATGAGATGTGATGGGTGGATAGGGGCTAACTAGGTAAACTGCAAGAAGGAGAATGTACTCAAGATTTGGGGGGTTGTTATTGAATGATAAAAAGCCTTGAGAAAAGCACAAATGATAAGATTTGCATTTGAAAACCTTTAACTGATGACAAGTTGGAACAGATAAGAGTAGATGTAAGGAGACTCTTTATTTTTAAAAATTACTTTATTTAACACCCTGTTTTACTAGGTTATTCATAATATAGTTTTTTCCACAGTTGCAAGATTGTTCATTATTGAGTTTCAGTCATATGTCATATGCATACAACACCCTTCACCAGTTACACATTTCCCCAGTTTCTTATGTTCCACTTTCCCTCTCTCCCTCAATTGCTGTCCCTGCCTATGTGACCTCTCTCTCTCTCTCTTTCTCTCTTGCTCTCTCTCTCTCTCCTCTTAAACAGGGAGAAAATATGGTCCTTTGGACTAAGAAAATTAGGGTCAAACATGATATAGCAGACATGAAGAGAAGTGGAGGAAACAATTTTGTCTGAGCTTAGTGGTGGACATGGGATAGTAAGGGAAAAGGCAATGTTGAAGATGATGGGGCTGGTTTTGTTTTGGAGGTGTCATCAAACCCAAGGCTTCATACACAAGAAGCACATACATCACTGAGCTACACTGTCAGCCTGAATTGTTAGTGCTTTGCACTGAGACACTTGGTTTCAGATCTGACTAGGTTAAAGCCTAAATAAGCCAAGAGTAGATAGAATCATCATCTCCCTTCCTCTCTATACTAAGTTAAATCTTCCTGGAAGAAAAAAAATGTGTAATAATCCCACTCTAACTTAAGTTTTTTCATGGTGGGAGATAATATCTGGATGAAAAGACAATATGCCCAGTCAACATCAGCTAATCATTAATACCTTGTTAGTTTGGCATTGCTCTGGGGAATGTAGGTGCTGACAGGTAGGAGATAGTGTTGAATGCAAGAACAAGAAAGGGTTTGGGAGCTGAGAGGTGGGGGCCCTAGGCCTTAAAGAGTGTAGATTATGTAAATAAAAGAACCTTCTAAATAGGGAGAATAATGAACAGAGCTGGGATTAAAAAATATGAGCCTGGGGAAAACACAGGAGTTGCTGATGGAAGCAGAAGGCTTATTTCTGGTATTTCCAGGAGATGCTGGTTACTAGAATTTAGTTAACAACAATCATTATGCAGGACAGAGGAGGTCAGACAGTAGGGAAAAATAAAGTCTAGTGAGTTTTACACTGTGAATACTGTTTGTATGTTTGTTTTGTTTGGGGGCCATAGTCAGCGGTGCTTATGAGTTACTCCTGGTTCTGCGCTCAGAAATCATTCTTGGCTGGCTCAGGGGGCCATATGGGATACTAGGGAGTGAACCAGGGTCCGTCCCTGGCTCTCTGCATGCAAGACAAACGTTCTACTGCTATGCTATTGCTCGTCCCTGGCTCTCTGCGTGCAAGACAAACGTTCTACAGCTATGCTATTGCTCAGGCCCAGCAAATACTCTTTAAAAGAAAAAAACCGGAGCCAGGATACAACAGGTAGGGCATTTGCCTTGTACACAGCTGACCTGGGTCCCATTCCTGGCCTCTCATATCATCCCTCTGAATATCGCCAGAAGTAATCTCTGAGCACAGAGCCAGGAGTAAGCTCTGAGTACCACAAGATGTGGTCCTCCAATAAACAAAAGAACAAAAATATTGTGTGTGTATACACACACACATATATATACATATGTATATATATACACATACATACATGGTGATCAGATAGTCCCAAGAAAGAGAACATGCAAGTTGTTATGATAATAGCCATACCTAAGGTAGCAAGGTCTTAGCTAGAGCTGAAATGGAGAGGATGAGGCTGCTGTTTCAAGAATTGACAAAACTCAGTCATCAATTTCATTTCCAGTGTACACATTTAAGGGCAGAATGAGTGAACTAGCTATTAAAGGACATAGAAAAATGCAATCAGGGAAGTAGAAAAAGAGTTCAAGTCAAATGTCATTCAAAATCTATGAGAAAAGAATATCCAAGTAGAAAGAAGTAGCCACACTAACAGAGTCAAGGAGAAAATAATTCACAGTTAATTTACTCATTTTTCAATAAGGAGACAATAGCATTGCAAAAAAGTTTCAGTACACCCAAATAAAATGAATACAACTTTTCTGACCCCAGAGACTATATACATACATGTACTACTTTTTCTTAGTTGTAGTACATTTTTCCCTTTATGATTCCAGGAATCAAACCCAGGATCTCTCTAATGCAAGACAGTGGCTCTATTGAACTGCCTCCACTACCCATAATACTACATTTTTATTACCTGTCTTTGGAGAAGAGAGGATGCTGAGAATTCTTAATACAGACTTTTCTCAAAAGACACTGTTGAATGGTAGTGCTGTCAAGTTTAACTCTTAGAGCAAACAGTGTGGGAGACTCCTCAGAAAGTTAAGAATAGACCCTCATATGGCTCAGCAATTCCTTTCCTGGACATCTTGTCCTGTACTAGAGTAATAACCCGTTAGCATATGTATACCAATGTTCATCACAACACTACTCACACTCACAATAGCCAAGGCCTGCAAACAGCATGAGTGCCCAACAACAGATGAATGGGAATGGATAATGAAATTGTGATTTATAAATAAATATATATATATACATATATCCACAATGGAATGCTATTTTGAAATCATGCAGTTCACTACAACCTGGATGGAATTTAAAGTGATCATGCAAAGTGAGTCAGAGGGCAAAAGACAATTACTGAATAATCTCATTTTGTGTAAAGAGTATATGGAAACACTGCAAGGGATTGGACTGTCCCCAGTGAAAATAATCCCTAAGATGTTGCTAATAGAACAGATATGGTGGAGTCAAAAGACTGAAGGGAGAAGGAATCCTAGTGAAGAGTTACTGAAACTTGAGTGGTGGAAGTAGTGAAGTAACATTGCAAGTACAAAACAATAATATGGAAACTATTGTAAACCAGGTTTCCACAATAAAATTGATTCATTAAATAAGAGAAGATGAGAAGCTGCCAATTTTTTAACCCCTCATCTAAATCAGTCTTCTATTTCCCCAAACTAAAAATAACAGGTGACTCAAGTGGCATGGCTATTAAATGTCACCTGAGACCCAGGTGAGTCTGCAGGTAATCCAAATCCACTAAGAAAGGACCCAGAGGGGTAGCTGCCACTGTAAGGCTCAAGGCTCCAGTGTGACTTAGCTATTTTAAGTCACAGTTTGAAGATGATCCATTCCCTTCTACTAGTCCCAGTGACCTAGCTGATACCACAGTCTTTAAAGATTAACTACAACTCTTTGGAAGCCAAGCATCTTTTAACCACAGCAGGGAAGCAATTTAATGTTAGCAGGAAGTTTAAAGGAAAGGTGATAAGTACAAAAAAGGATAAGAAGAGAGTTGGAAGATTAGGGTGGAAGGGGAATAGGAATGCCTATAGCTTTTTGCAGGTAAACAAATTTTGAGCGGGGAGGAAATTTTTCACTGAGATTATCACCTACTATAATTGAAAACAAAGGAAAGGTCTTATCCTTAGGAAAACTAATAGTTAAGTAAAAACGTATTGGATTTATCTGAAGAAATAGTTGAGGGAATTACAATTCACTTTTTAAAGCAAAGATAACTTCTAATTTGGCAGTAGCTTCTGAGACTTTTTTTGGACAAACATTCATATTACTAAAGAGCTTATTTATTTTCAGTCATTTTAAAGAAGCCTTACATCTTACCCAAAGGCAAGTCCACTGTGTTTAGTGTCCTTCATGAACTTACTGAAGTAAGTTGTAGTTTTCCTTACTCCTACTAATTATAATTATCATCAAAATAACAAAAAATTATTTAAAAATATTTTATTTTACTTGGAATTCTCAAATCAGATTTTTACTGTAAGTTTAAAAGGCCTCCAGATAGGACTGAAGAGAGTAAGGGAGTAAGGTGCTTGCCTGCATGAGGCACCCCCTCCTTTGATCCAACTCATCACATATGGTCTCCCAAACTGAATCTCTCCTGAGTAAGAGTACAGAGCCAGTAATAAGTATTGTGTGTGGGCCAAAAACCCACATTACAGAAATTATTCTAAATTATTCTTCACTAACTTTAAAGTATAAAAATTACCAAATGAAGGTATGCTAAATTTCCATAGCATCACCATTTAACTTCAAACAATATTCATGATCTGTCTTGTTACATCAGTAGCGTCATTCACTCCTGACACTCCTGTACTATAATGAAACAAATTCAAGCCATGATATCATTTTAAATGTAAATACTTAAATATAGCTAAGAGTTTTTAGAAAGATAACTGGTATCATCACACTAGAAAATGAATGATAATTTATTATTCAATCCCAACCCTGTATTCAGTATTGAAATACCCTCATGCATCATGAAATGTGCAAAATTTTTAAATTCAAATAAAAATCAATATAATTGGTTGACATGTCTTTTAATCTCTAAGTCCCCCAGTCTCCCTCTTTTTTTCTTTTTTTGGTTTTTGGTTTTGGGGTTACTCCTGGAGGCACTCAGGGTTTACTCCTGGCTCTCCGCTCAGAAGTCACTCTTGGCAAGCTCGAGGGACCATTTGGGATGCCGGGAATCCAGCCAAAGTCCATCTGAGATTGGCCGCATGTAAGGCAAATACCCTACAACTGTGCTATTGCTCCTGCCCCCACCTGGTCTCCCTCTTAAGATAAGGATTAAGACTTTAGGGAGGGTACATGATTTTCCTCACAGACACACAGTCCGTGCTGAACTAGGATGAACGAAGTTCTCTATTTGTTTTCTTTTTTTTTTAATTTTTATTTTTAATTATGAGAACACAGATGCAAAGAATGAGGACAAGGTAAAGTTACAATGGAAGGACTATCACCCATAAATAGAGCTCACATAAGTCCCATTGCTGATATCTTAACATTGAATTTTCAACCAAAGAATATTAAGAAAAATAAAACAGAACCCATGCACAATTACTTTGTCCCTCAAGTCCCCAGATTGCAATACGTATTTCTTAGCAGCACATCAAGCATTCTAAAGCCAAAAAACTTATGTAATTCCTTAAATTTTGAAGGCATAGTACATTTTTACATTTCCATGTATATGCATGTTAGTTTAAGTTAGTCTCAAAAATGGGTTTTTCTTTTTAAGGATAAGAGTCAAAGGAGCACAGTAAAAGCGGCGTTAGAGTGGCAATAATTGTTTGCATTGGCCCACCAAAAAATGGGAGTCATGAATAGGAAAATCATTGGCCTAAATACAAGGGGACCAAACCCCTGAAATTTCCTGGCATAAGACCAGCTCTAGCCTCCAGGTATACTAGATTGCCCAATCAAAGTCGTTGTCTGTACTGCCAACAGAGCCTTATCTTCCACACTGACTCTGTTGTTGGTATCATGTTTCTGTATTAAAGATCCTGGAATCTGCATGTCCTATATTGCAGTTAGGATGGTGCAGAGCATGCTCTCGTTTCATCTTCCAATTAAAGGGCAATGCAGAAAGCCCTGTTCAGTATGCTGGTCGTAGATGTTCTTAAGGGAAGTCTCCTGTGAGTAGAATGATGTCAAAGCAGCGGTAGAGTCTTCTCTGGTAGAAGATTGATTCCGGGTGTTGTTGAAAAAAACCCTTGGGTGTTTCATAGGTAGCTTTCCTGGTTCAAGGGTGAATGGAGAATGGAGAGGCCTGTGCCAGGTCATTATGCCAATGATAAGGGTGTAAGGTCCCAATGCACTACAAGATTTGAGAGTTCCAATCTCTATTAGATGAGAATTTATTTGAGTGTAGGTAGTTCCCATTTTAATGTGCCTATGCAAACAAGGAACAATGCCACATGGATTTATAGGCCCATATGGGGGATGCAAGAAAATATATAAAACTCCCCATGACGTGTTTAAATATAAGAATTAAATTGAGGGACTCTTTCACCGAATATCTCTTATTGAAAAGTTCACAAAGAGAAGAAAAGATAATAAGTAGGTAAAATCTTCACTGTTT